>JAQGAT010000080.1:0-66100 GCA_034687845.1 Pantelozetes paolii | reverse complement strand
AGAGACAGAGAGAGAGAGAGAGAGAGAGAGAGAGAGAGAGAGCACATAAAGCAGATTGGATTCTATCCTATTTCCCCTTCAATTTCATTGTCTGACAGGTTAGGGATGGGGATAGGGATCGCAGGGATAGTCTCTTTTCTGACTATTACCCCCAATATATCTCAAGACTTGAAACAGAAATAGCTGAGCGTTTCCCACCTGCTCTGTGCTCTGCTCTGTGCTCACTGCCTCACTCAGTCCTTACCTTTGCTGCCTGTGCTGGTTGTGTGCCTCTACTGTGCCTTTTTCTAAATAATAATAATAATGTGTAGTCTTTGCAAGTCTTTGCAACTTCTCTTATATCAGTGCAAAACTACACGTCTGAGTGCTGTTCAGCACTCTATGCCTTCCAATTGAATCTTTACAGTTAGAGCTTTACTTGTGATAACATTTAAGCCCTCGCTATCAGTATTGGCAACAATCGACAGATCGGCTCCAATACCTCCCGAACCCAATTGCTCTGACTTTAATCATTAGTCAGATATAATGCAAACCCTCTGACAATCACAAAGTCTATCATAAGTTGTGAATCCATTATAAGAAGAGTTTAATAATTTTTATGCAAAAAATGACAGATTTGTTGTTCGTTTCGGATTTCAGTTGTTTTAAGTGACAAAACGACTTTAAATTATACATAAAATCATAGTTAATATACAGTATATACAGCACTAGTAGTATATCATCAAAGATAATGAACTTGTGTTACGCATGCCTTGCAATCCATAATCACAATAAGTTTTCTCAAATTAATTCTCATTTCTTAACAAACGTTTCGTTATATTATTTTTTTCAACAAAATTTTGTTTTCAGAGAATATTTTCTCGATTTGAGAGTTGAGACAAAAATTATGAAATGTTATGCGAAAAGAGAGCTATTGTTCACAAAATTGCTTATAATTTGATAACTTCTGTGTAAAGGCTTTTATTTTTAATAATCGTTTCGCCCGGAAATGAAATGTCATGTCATTTATAAGATCTACTCTTTTCGGATGAGAGACTTAACTGATTCTCTAGTAGTCTATCATATGTTGAATATTTAATACATTAATACTTAATGTGTTTTATTGTTCGGAAAATTACTTTAAACTAAAGAAAACAATATTTAAATAATTTTTGGAAACGAAAAGCAATTCATAACTCGTTTTCAGATCTAAATCTTCTTTGACTTGAATTTTAAGATTAAATCCTTATCTTTATTATTGAATATATTTTTGTCTTATTTGTCAGTGTTTTGGGTTTTTGTATGAAATGTTGGTTTCAATCGATTTATTGATGCACTATATTATACACTGTATTATACTGTCATTGGAACTACTCTTTGGAAATAAAAAAGATAATAAAAGTGCTGATATTCAGGTACCTGTGCTGTTACTGGTGCTGTCGTTGCTATCAGTCATTTGCAATACATTATTGTTTTGCGACTGTTTTTCATTTGAACTTTTCTTTGCTTTTGTCGTCTGTATTGAAGTCATCTCTAAATGTATTCAATGCTATCATAATTGGTATTCATTTGACTTGAATTCATACAAAGAAGTACCAGAAGAGCACTGACTGAGCACTGGTTAATGCGTGTGTGCTCTGCATTGAAATGCTATTCCAATTGCAATCATAGCTATCATGCGATCCAATACTGTCTGTGACTCTGAGAGCACGGAATTGTGAAGTTTTGAAGTTTTTATGAGTTTTGCATATAATGACTGCGTCGACACCGGTAGGTATGGTAGGGTATGGTAGGTCTAATAGGTTTAATAGTGGGTGATATGATATGATGAAATTCAAATGTTGCTCTTGTGCTGACTTGAGATGATATATGTCTTTCATGGATCCCTTCCTCGCTCCGGGCGTTTCACTGCTTGGATGCTCTCTGAGAGACTCAAAAGACAATAAAGAAGCGCTTCTCCGGTGCTCTTATGGGTGTTTGGCCTCTGATCCGTCTCGCTTGGGAAGCACAGCGTATATACTGCTTCCAGCGCTAAGCACTAAATATGTTTTCCTGCTTTGGCCCATCATATACAGCACTGTTCTCATCATATCATCCCAGAGTCACAGCCATTCCGCACAGTTGTGTCACGTAATGCTCCGAACACTCACTTTATTCCATGAGTTTTAGAGTTTAGTAATGACTGAAAGATTGCGGGTCTCTTAGGGTCTCTTCCTTCGTGTTCACTGTTCCGAAACTCAGGTGTTGTTCCAAAGTCGTCATCCCTTTTTTGCCCTGAGCCAAAATCTCTATTGCCTGAACCACAGCCCATTCCCTACAGACCTGCCTCTGCTCTCTCACTCACCACTGGATGTGATGCCAATACAAGAGAAACAGAGAGACAAACAGAAAGAAAGAGAGAAATACTGAGCGCTCACAAGAAGCGCATATTTTAGAGCTGTTCAGAACAGTTGAGCTGATATGAGGCCCAGTCCTCCCAGTCCTAAACCCAATCCAGAAAAGGGGATGTTTTGCTCTTACGATTGTTAGATAGCAGTGGAGAGAAACTACACCAACACTCGTACCAACACTCATACCAACACTCATACCAACTCTCATACCAACTCATACCACAGTTCTCTGTTAAAGACAGTTCTATTATTTATGGGTGTCTGCAGGTTGTTGTGCCTGTTCTGCTCCCTGTGCTCAGTGTTGCTCTTGCTTTCCATACCATAACATGAAACTATCATTCGCTGCATATTCTCAACAATTTTTAGAAACAAATATCAAAAAGTTATTTTTGTTTTCATTTTTATAACCGTTTTATTCAATCACTCATTCATTCAATGAATTTGAGGTAAGAAATGAATATTTGTTTAATTTTTTCAAACTTTAAATGTCTTTACAATTTATATTGAATTATAAAAAGTGTTGTTTCCTCTCAAGTAATGCTTACAATAAAGTATTGAAAGTGACTGTTGTGTTGGTATCTCTATCTCAGGTATTGAGGCACTGGTAGTGTCGAGTAATGCAATATAATTAAAGCCTTGAGTTTTTCCGCAAAACCAATACTGTATTGTATTTTCGTTGAAATAATAAGAAAAAGAGTGAATTGTGTTGTATTTGAGTGAATGTGTAAACCAATTGATAATCCATTGAAAACTGTATTCAATTTTAATGACAATAATTATATGAAAGAAATTAATGTTTAGTTTCGTTCACATTGTTTGTCTGATTCTCTCATTTTTTAGTCTAATCAAAGATATACCTGTGCTTTATAGCTGAGTTGTGTAGAGGGGATGCTGTAGTGCTATAGTTAATGCAATGCTGGCTGTGCTTATAACACAGGTATAAGCCTTACATACTGTCCATTTGCCAAATGATTGTCTTCATGCGTGACTCACCTGCACATACAATGCATATAACATTAAAGCACTATGAAAACTAGCGATGCCTGGTACCATATCAACCAAAACCAACCAAGCACAGTACTCATCATCATCTAATGCTAAAAATGATGCATTTTTTCTGTTTGACGCTATCATTGAGAACTTTCTGGCACTGACTGCTAATATTGGGTTTTGCTATAAGTTTGGTCTCAAAGTAAAGACCATTTCTTTTAGGAAAAAACTTACTGTCCTTTCGCTGAGACATACAATAGCTTAAGGTTTTGTGCATTCAATCACTCTATGACTGACGATATGTTTAGATTCATTGAATTTTTGGACAAAATAAATGCCAAATAAAACAATTTTAGTTCAAATCTCTTACGCATCGCTTAATCTCTAATATTTTTTGTGACAAAAAATCACACAATCAGTGAATCTAATGATCAAATTGTTGATCAAATGATCATAAAATTGTAACAAAAATAAAGTTATTTATATTATCATAGAGTTTGTCGTTTCAACTCTATTGTCGTGAATGCTGTGGATCTTTGTGCTGTGTTTTTGATACACTGTTTAAATGTTTGCCACATTTAGCACACATTTGGCTGTGTTTTGAACAGATTTATTGTAAAACACAATAATATTATCTTAATATTCATTATTGATATTATATTTGAATAGAAAAACACTTTGTTATTCATTCATCAATTTTACATCAGATGTTCAGTTGTTGTACTGTTTTATAGGTCACAAACCAATTGTATTCATCAAATGTAAAGCCATTGTAGAGTAGATTATGTGAGGCATCACATCATCGCTAAAAGATGTTTCATTTGTAGGCAATGCCTTTAATACCAGTGCTGTTCTGTTCGTCTTCTAATTTCATTGTATGCGTGCGTGCGGTCAATGAGAGACAGAGTTTCTACAGAGTTATGCATTCATTGTGAGTGATAGTCGGGCGCACCCAAACCCATATCAGGTTATTAATGACGTTATAGACTGGATGTTGCAGTTGTTGTACTCATCTGTCGCTAAGAAACTAAAACTTTTATCATTTCAAACAAATCATTGCTTTTTCCGGTTATAATAAACATTTCCTTTCATTCAATGTTTGACTGATTTTCTCTATTCTTAAGGCTTTTAATATGAGTTATGTTTTGTTCAAATAAATGTCATAAGACTTGTACCAAACTATTGCTTTGCTTTTCCCCCTTGACTTGTGCTCCCAGTGCTATCAGTTTATACACAATGAAAGCATTTTTCTATATTTTCTTACATTTCAATGTGTTTTTCATAGTTTCCTATTAAGAGCTAAAGAAATATTTATCGTTAGTTATCATTAATGTTAGTTAAAGAGCATTGAGAGAGAGCACAGGGAGAGAGCGCAGGGAGTATTTCACTATTATTACTGTTAAGAGTGAAGAGCAGTATAAGAGTGTAATATTTTAAAAGCCCTAAAGCTTTCTCTGGAAAAATAGGTGAAGGCATGGAAAGGCAGGTAAAGGCGCAGCTCTTCTCTTGTTGTCCATATTTCTATCTCCATCACTGTATACCTTGTCGTTTCGGGAATGGTTTGAATGACTCGTTTCAAAGGGGAGAGTAGGAGAGGGAGGGGATAGAAAGTGCAGTCATTGCTATCGCAACCACAAAGTTTTGCTTTTGTCGCTAAACTCTAATGACTTACAAAGCGGTAACAAAGTTGGCCTAAGATTGATGTAATGGCATTGCAGTCACTTTAATCGAGCGACCGATCCCTTCCCTATCTTTATATACCTATCCTATGATTGCTATCCATTATTGGTATCCATTTGAAGACTGACTGCAAATATTCGCATATTGTCTCCGATTGCAACTCTATAGCCAACCCTCTGCAACATTGATCGGCTGGAGTGCTCTGGCAGGTGATGCGGCGGTACATCAAACACACCCAACTGTGCACAATGTTGTGTAGTGTGTGTATGTACTGTACAATCTGTAGCTATGGTTACATTTCTATCGCATTTTTCTCTTTAGTGCTATCAAAGTGTTGGGAATAACTATTCATAACTTCATAGCATTGATAGCACCGATAGCATAGCTCTGGTAGGGCTGCTCTACCCAATGACAAACTAACTTCAGGTGTTTTGATGTTGTACTCACCGAATCCATAGTGACTGTACTGATCGTTGTGATCGTCTCCCGTTCCGGCACTCACTTTCTCTCTCCCTCTTAATGTGCTCTCAATTCTTACATTCATTTGATTATTGTTTAAACCATTCATTAATTCATCAAAATTTCAATCATTTTTTGATTCATTAAATAATTAATTGATTTGTCGTTCAATTAATATCAATGAAAATGTTTGTCAACCAATAGATGAGTGAAACAATAGATGAGTCAATAATTGTGTCAACAATTTGTGAGTAATTTTTATTAATATAAAAATATTTTATGTTTTTATCTCTCAGTCAGTCGTCAGTACTTAAAACCAATTCAAACTTATGTTTTTAAAAACAGAGTATTTCTAACTCACTGTTCTCATCCTCCCTGTCCCCCAGGTCTCTACTGTGTTTTTATTCACACAAGTTTTTAATGATAGCACTGGTAGTAGTCTATTACTATTTGGTTGCCTTTTATTACAACATCGAGTCAGTTGTCATAGAGTATAATATTTAGCATTTATTTACGCTGATTCAGGTGCATAATCACGAATATCCGGGATATCTGTATAAAAAGATAGGAGGCTGCAAGTGCTGTGAGTGTGTGTGTTTGTGCCTGTGCTGTTACAGCCTGTGCAGTAAATGTTGTTCTGTATTTCCCTTCACTGCCATCACATCATTAAAAGTTTTTGTTATGTTATAAGCGATTCAGAGATCATATCATAATATATAGCGAAAGAGTGAGTGATTTGTGTTTTGAAGAGTTGCACAGTTTGACTGTACTTTGCACTGTTGGCTATGATTTGCATACTTTCAGTCTCTTTCTCTCCTTTCGATAAAAATTATTATAAGTCCTACGTATCAGTGCTTTTACTGCCTTTCATGTAATCACACACTGGCTCTCAATGTAGTCTTAGATTTCATATCAGTCTTGAGACGAGATCTTATGCTTCGCTTTAATGCCGTTTCCCTTAACTATTAGATCGAAACCATTTCCACTAATTTTTTTTATTCAAACAAAAAGCGATAAAAATTGAGTTTATTTTTGTCAGTCTTTTCACAATTTGTTTAATAATAACACAAATTATTTTCATATAAATAAATATTTTTGTAAATCATTTCAATTTATTTACTCCGAGAGTCAATTGTGGAAAGGGAGGGGAATTACAGCGTTGCCATGATTTTCACTATTGGTGGTAAAAATCTTAATCTTTAAAGTCTTTTATACAGGTATTCGTGAAAATATCTTTAAACTCAGGGATATTTTTATTGATGCACTAAATAAAGTAGAATTTTATCCCAAATTACTTGAGTCGGGCTTTGAAGACAGTTTTTGAAGACATTTTTGAAGAGTTTTATATTTTTAACAAAATTTATTCAAAGGTTTTCACCTGAATATCAATTTAAATAATTTAAACCATTTATATATAAGTCAAACAAAAATAGTTTTTTAACATTTAATTTGTTTTATAAAAGATTACATAAAAATGAATTAATTATTCAAACGATTGAAAGTAAAAACAAATGAATTATTATTTCCTCTTTTGGTCTTTTGCTCAAAAATATTAAACCAATACTATGTTATCAATCTATTTATAGTTTTCACCCCTGAATTTGCTCTCATATGTCTAATTTCGACCACTTTTACCCCTGGTTTTAATAATATATAAATTGATGTTTAATGTGATGTTTATCACAATTGCAATGAATGTCTAACTTTTTAATCAATCGTTGAATTCCTCCCAAAAATCGATACTTTTATTTCAAATCTCATTATTATTATTATTATTTATATTTTATCTCTTTTTGTGATTCAATTGTTTTTTATATTAATTTTATTATTCATTGTCTGAAATATTGAGTGAAAACACATTTTATCGCATTTTATTCATTGAATGATAAGTTAGTTATTTGCTTAGCATTTGTCTGAATGTGAGTGGTATTGGTTAGCGATGACAGAGATCTACACCTTTTGATTAGTTATTGGAAACGAGGATCAGATCCCAAGGAAATGTGATATAAACACAATATAAGCACTGGTGGTATGAGTATTAACTCTGCACTAATGCCATCATTACATATCAGGGAAACCAAACACAAAACATATTTTAATCTCAAATTAAGTTTCTTAAGAGTGTATCAAAGGTTTGGTAGTATTAGACGTGTTTGTGCTCTAAACCTCATTCGCTATGTTTGCGCGTGCGGTCTGTCGGACCACTAATCGGAAAAAGAAGTGTTTGGCAATACAGAGCACAGAATCATAAGCAGAGCCGATGCACTGGTATTCATGCATAGGCTGTAACAGTATCTCTGAATTCCTTTCTGCTTAGAGAGCCCTTTCCTAACCAATGATGGCCTTGTCTTGTCTTCACTCACATCTAAACATCGTTTTTATATCCGTTTAATTCGTTTTGTTTGTCAATAATAGCAAACACTCAACAGATCTCACATTTTTAGTGAAGATTTAGTTTTGAAAATATTTATTAGTATTTGAATGCAAGAAATGAAATGTCCTTTTTTCTATACATTATATACACTATAATTTGTATTTTAACAAACATTTTAATCAATGATTTGATTGAATTCAGGAAAAAGTTTTGATCCTTTACTTGAGTTTGTGTTCAAATAATCAGATAATGAAAACCTTCAAAGACTTACAGATATTTAATTATCAAAACTTTATTGAAGACATCAAATACTGTATTCATATTTTTACACACATTTGTATGAAGTGATGAAAAATATATTTTTATTGATGTCTTTCAATGTAAAACCAATTTTTCAGTTAAATGTTTGATAAAAATATTAGTTTTTCTCAACTGATCATAAAATATCAGATTTCTCGTAAGGAAGACGACTGTAAATCACTGATGTCTGTCCATCTGGAACTGGCACTGGTGTTAAATAACACCCCAATTGCCTAAGCATTAGATTTATAGAAAGAAAAATTAGTTTTCATTTTCAATGAATTAATAGACGATTGAAATATTGAGTGATTGAGTGATCAGTACTTAAGTTATGATAATTTAGTTTTAATTAATTCATTCAAAAATCTCTTTAAAATCAAATCAAAACTAAAAGCAATAAAAAAACTATTAATTTATTATAAATTTATATTCAATTAAAATAATTGAATATTTGTTTAATTTTATCCATCGTTTCAATTGATTCCCAATTACTTTGAAATAACTTCTGAATAACTGTTGAAATATTTGTCAATTCAATTGAATGACTGATAATTAGTGGCAAAGAAGAGCTAATTTTTATATAATTATATAATCCATTACTTTATTACTTAAAATAAACCCTCAATTAAAGCACTGATACATTCAGTGCTCAAAACCATTAAACACTTTGAAGTTTTTTTTCTTGTGATTAGTTTTATATATGAAAACAAATTTGGTTTTATTTATATTTAATCAATGAATCAATGAATTGAAGAAAAAATTATTCTTTTTCTCAAAAAAGATTGAAAAATAAGAAAAAATTGTATAAAAAGTAAATAAAAAATAGTTTTTCGTTGAGATATTTGTGTTTCAGATAATAGAGTATAACTGAGTCTAACATCGATTCACTGTTTCTATTATAAGTGAAATATAAAAAATGCAAAAAATAGTAATAATAATAGTGTTTGTGATGTGCAGTATATGTGCACACGATTTAATGGTCTGACAATAATGATAACAAGTTTATTGAGAATGAATTGATGATTGAGTCAGTGATGTTGATTGCGGTGATGTCAGTGCCAACTGATCCCAACTTTTGGTGTATAAATGGCTCGAATTAGAGCATAAGACGATCGGTTTCATCAATATTACCGGTAATACAGTAATACTATATCAATGCTAATAAGTATTGCTCTATTGGCTCATCAATGATATAAGCCTTCAATACTGACTTAGGTATGAGTGAGTGTGTGTGAGCACAGTTAGGTTGGTGTGTGTTAGTGCAAAGCTATTTTATAGGTTACGCATCATTGAATGATCTCATTCTCAAGTTGTATATGAATTAGACTTTTAAAAGCATTTCTCTCTTGATCTCAATTTTTTCATATCTCTTTCAATTGGACTTTAGGTTCAATGAGCGACAGAACAGACAATTCCAACGGCGCTAACACTCAGTCCAACAGAAAAGAGTCAAAAACAACGAATACTAATAACAAGTCGTTTACGTCAGACAAATGTCATATAATATCAGAAGAGATGCAACGAATAGACTGTGATATACAACGGGACCAACAGTTATGTGACACAACCAATGCTACCGACGCTGTACTTAATAGTAGTGATAATCAGGACAGACATAAATCAAATGCAAAGAGTGATGATTTAAATAGTAATGATTCAGTTGTGAAGATGCAGACCAAGCAGAGGAACGGTCAGAGTCCTAGTGATGACAACGGCTCCCAAACCGACTCACAAGCAGTTCATAATAAAAGGCTAAACAATAGGAGTAATAATAAACAGATTTTTAATATCAATAATGATTTGAAAGTAAAAGCAATTGAAAACAACTCTTCAAACCATAACTCAAGGATCGGAACCATTGATGAGAAGAAAGTGGAGGTATTTGTCATTCAGTTGTCTTTTCAGTCCATTTTCAGTTCATTTCAGTTGTCTTTCAGTTATTATTCAAATATTATAACACTTTTTCTTTTCATTTAACTAATTATAGGAAGAAAGTGATGCACAGGAGAAGTACAAGTGCCCGGTATGTGATCTCAAGCTCGAGTCGCAGCACACTTTTACAATACATATTCGTCAGCACAACCCTTCAGACCATTCCCATACCTGTAGACTTTGTGGTAAAACACTGTCGTCGGCCAGTAGTCTGGACAGACATATGCTTATACACTCGGGTGAGCGACCATTCAAGTGCCGTATATGTAATATGGCATTTACAACCAATGGCAATATGCACCGGCATATGAGAACTCACGGCTCCGATAATAACAACGATGAGTGCAATAACGACTCAAACAATAATAACAATAAATTAATTAAATCTAAGAAACGAAAAGTGAGTGAAGACGACAATAGAGACAACAGAGCACTGGTATCCAAACCTTCGCCAAAGAGACGCAACTCAGACGTCGGCGCCGACCTATCAGTTCCAAAATCAGATTTACCCAAGAGTTCAGAAATTCATTGTCCGGTTTGCAAGAAGTCTGAATTGAAATCCAAGTCCGAACTGCACACTCATATGTCGACTGTCCACCCAAATGACCCGATCTGTTGTCGTGACTGCGGAATGATTGTCAACAACTACGCCACTTATACACAGCATCGATGTACTGCCACCGCCTCTGTTGAGGGCACAACCAGTTTGTTATCTCCGAACCGAATGAACTTCTCGAGCGCACCGGCGGTTGGTTTCTATGATTTAAGTTTCACTGATTTCAGTTCTCATAAGTTCTCAATGATTGCCAAATCGTTTTGTGAACACAATCTGAGGAAAGCCAGCAGTCCTTACCATGACTTCGAGTGCGACAAATGCAACCGTTCCTTCCCGTGTGGAAGTGCTCTCAATCTTCATCAGTCCTCACACGAGGGACAGACCTATTGTCAGATATGTCAACACGACTTTATCACTCCTTCTCAGTATATGTCTCACCAAATTAAACACCGAATCGATTATCCCATGTCTATGACTACCAGTGCTATACCTGAGCCGCACAAGAGTTCGTACGGAGATGTCCCTCAATCAGACAAAGAAGACTTTCTGGCATTACTTGATCTCCAGAACAAAGGATCGCAAATGAATTGCATTCAATCCAACTATAAGTTCACTCGAAGTGAAGAACCCTTTGATAACAACTCGTATTACATTCACGCGAAACCCATTCCTCCGCGTCCGACGACATTCCAGCCCAAAGTCATAATCAATGGATCGGAAACCGAATCAAATAAACACGATTTGGCGGACATTCAGTCAATCATATCAGTGACCAGTTCTGCCGGACCTCTGATGTCAAGCATCAGATCCTCACCACCGGCCGCATCGCCCGCATCACCCGTTCATTTGGGAGTGAGTGGTACTCAACCCGACTCTCCTGTGGCCGCCGACTCTGCCACTGCCAGTCCTAACACACCATCACATAATAGCTCAAAGATAGAAAGGGATGAAAAACAATTGGATTCAATGGAAGCGAGCGATAAAGTGCTGTCTATTGTGACCGAAGCTGAAAACGGGTTGACATTCAAGTGCTCCAAATGTCCGCAAATCTTTAAGAATCAAAACGCACTGAAGCGTCACAATAGGGGTCACACTTTGGGCGGACATTCATATGCGTGTCATCTCTGTTCGTATACAAGTCTAGACAAATCAACTTTAGTCCGTCATCTTCGCACCCATAACGGCGAACGGCCCTTCCAGTGCTCAATATGTAAGTATGCGTTCACAACAAAAGCCAATTGTGAGCGACACGTAAGGAAACGCCACAAAAAACTCCAGAAGAATGAGATACGAAGTGCTATGCAATACAACCCCAATATGTCGACCAATAGTTCCCTAACGCAGCAAAACCTGACCAAAACTGATACAAACCTTTCACTATCCCCGGCCAGTGATACCTTTCCCGGCGGTTTCGACACAGTTTGCAAGTACTGTAACGTTGACTTCAAATTCAATAGAGTTTTAAGACATCACTTGAGATCTCTTCACAACAGTTGTAGTCGAAAGCCTTATTGTTGTACTGTTTGTAAACTAGGGTTCAGTACTAAAAACAATTGCATCAGACATGTGGTCAAACAGCACCCGGAGATGAAAGACAAACTCGGGTCAGTGGTGTTGGCAAACGCGTCGGCCATTGGTCTTAATAGCGATCAATCAGAGTCTGAGTCAGTATTTCGTGATTCGCCGGAAATGTCATCAAATCTTACGAAGGATTCGATGAACTTCTCGACCGATAACTCAATGAACGGTTCCTTCAGTGAGACGTCGGGTATGTCTGTACCCCAACATCACTCAAGTTTAGCCGCTTTGTGTCAAATCGCCAAAAATATTGCAAACAATGAAAACCCAATGAATTCGGTCTTAGATTTGAAGGTCAGTGTCGACGACGACGATGAAACAGATTGTGAGGAACAGCCCCTGAATCTCGCGAGTCATTCACATGAGGAACAGCCCCTGGACTTAGCAGTTCATGCACTGGACCTGAGCTGCAAGTCGTCTATTCCTAAGGGAAAGGTTTGTGATGATATGAAAGTGAATGAAGCCGTTCGTACCGCAGCTTCCAGTCTACTGGCGCTGCGATCAATGGCCTCCACTTCGGTTTTCCCGACCACTGGTCTTCTTGGAAGTGGACTTCCGAACCAACTGTTTCATCCAAGTATCTCATTGACACCTCCATTGCCTGCACACACATCTCCATCACTGTCTATATTGTCTCCCAATTCCGGCGCTTCGATGGAAGACATATACAAAGTGACGACATATCGGATGTCAAAGAACCGTCTTTTGCCGCGAAATGAGAGGAGTTTTACGTGTGTTTACTGTTCGGCAGGTTTTACCCTGAAGTCTAATATGGAAAGACATATAAAGCGCAAACACCCAGAGTTTGCTCGTCCGCCCAGAAGTCGAGGCGTGTCTTCAGCCGCACAACAGACACAAAGCAATACAAATCATTTGATGAATCACTCGACCACTTCCCTACTGTCCAAAACAAATAACGCCACCCTTTCCAGCAAAACACGCGCAGCGCTTAGGGTTGTACTCAACAATAAAGTCATGAGTTCTTCGACAGGAAATACCAATAATTCCAGACCTTCTTCACCGGTCGACTCGACTCCTAATAATATGATCTCAAAGTCAGGTGAAGACTGCAGTGGTTATGGCGCCGACACTACCGGGGATTTGGCGAGTGTTTCATCACTTATCGATCATTCGGCCAATTCTTCCAACGCTTTGAAGCAATACTTTAATAAACAGAATGAAGACATGGATTCAAATGTCGACCAATTGGTGGCAAACATACAGAAAAGTGAGACCAAAACCGCAACAATCCGTCCAAACGATACCAAAACTGAAAAGAGTTTTCACCGAAAGAAGAGCAAAGATTTTAGTCCTCTTAAGGACACGGCTTTTGTAACTAAAAAGAGAAGTGCCTATACGGACAGTCCCAACAGTGTCTGCTGTCCCTATTGTAGTCGTAAGTATTGATTGCTTTCTCGGTTTATAATGATTTTAATTTTGTTATTATTATCTTAAGGTAAGTTCCCCTGGACTAGTAGTCTGCGCCGGCATATCTTAACTCACACCGGAATAAAGCCTTATAAGTGTCCCAAATGTCCGATTCTTTTCACTACTAAATCCAATTGTGAACGACATTTGGTCCGAAAACATAACGGAAAGGATAAGAAATTAGTGGTCGAACAGCCAGTCATTCCTCAGGACAGCAAACCATTCAAATGCAAGACCTGTCCCAACAGTACGTTCACAACTCAGGGTAATCTACGAAAACACCATTATTTACGTCATTTTAAAACTGGAAAACAAAACAATGTCTTCAATAATAAAAAAGAAGTGAAAACTGAAGAAGAAATGAATGCAACGATTGATAACATTACCGCCGAAGACGATCTCATAGACGATCGACTCAACTTCAGGTGCTATTTATGTGAGACTTCATTCAATGGTAGACAAAAGTGCCTCAAACACATCCAGTCCTCTCATCCCATTGAATATGAAGTGCTTGAATCTAAAGGTGCTGTCGATAGAGTGCCCACATCTGACACAAACCTAATGGTAGACAATCATAACGACGAGTACGACGCCTACGATAAGGTGAGACATGTCTTAAATGAATACCTGTTTTCAAATGATTAACAATTGATGTATTGATGTATTGATAGGTATTGTGTGCTTTCTGTCCGCGAAAATTCCAGTCAATGGATAGTTTGCGTCGACATATGTCAGTACACCTCGGGATCAAAGGCTTTCACTGTACTCATTGTCCAAAAAGGTTTTCCCTAAAAAATAGTCTTCTTCGACACCACAGATCCAACCATCCGGACAGGGAGTTACCCCTTAGAAGAGGAAAGTCTAAGCAACCAATCGTTCCAACAGTTTGTTCGGCGACTCTTTTAACTGAATCCGAGAGTGAGTAGTGTTTTCTTGTTTTCACTACAATTGATAATAAAATCATTTGTTATACCAACAGATCAAACGACGATAAAGGGGTCTAAACCTAAGGGAAGCTGTAATTCATTGCTGTATTTGATTCCTAACGATAGCGTCAAACAGTCGGAAACATTTGCACAAAACGTCAACTCAAGTGATGGCGACAATGGAGACAATGGCAGTGGAAGTGATTTAATTCAAAACCTATTAGGTCTTCAAGACTCAAAGATTTTGGACGACTTACTCGATTCCGGTGCCGATTCTGCGGCGCGAATATTGGGCGTCAAAGACTTGGCCTAATGTTTGACCGATTGTTAGAAAATCTAATCCTTTGGACAAAAGATAATTTATATTAACAACTGATTAAACAATTTGAAGACATTGTTGTCGTTAAGCATAGTTTTGATGCAATTATTTGTCAAAAGTGTTAATATTGTTAAAAATTAATTCATTTTTGTATCAAAACATTGTATTATTCATCAAAAAAGCACAAGAATTGAACGGAATATCTATTTTACAACACTATATAACACTATTAATGCCTCACAACTATGCACTCAATTATAAATACAATTCAATATTTAAGACCAAATGATTTAAATGTTAATCAATTGAAGCACTAATCAAATAATTTAAAGCAAAATATTAACAATTTTTTCATTTTTATAGTTAATTAGAAATAATAATCAAAAATATAGTTAAAAATAATTTTGTTGTTATAAAAAGTATATAAATATATATATTATATAAATATTATATTAATATTAATTATAATTGAATTCAAAACACTATTTGAAACACAATTTCAGTACAATTAGTGATTATTTTTTGACACTTTTAGGAAAATTACTGTTTGTTTTGCATTGCATTTCAAACATTCAAACAATCTATTAATTGTATTCAAAATTTGTTAATTCAGTGCCTTTGCACTAATGAAAACACATGCAATGATATCCTGGTGAGTGGTGTCCAGAGTGGTGTCCACTCTTGTTTCGGTCACTGCTTTCATTCATATTGTGTGTGCCTTTCTTGCGACCAATCAATCAATCAATCAATTGTTCACTTGATCTTCAATTCTTTACATTCTTCTGTCAAATATGTGACCACTGTTTGACTTATATAATAATTTCGTTAAATTAAAGTTGATTTCAATTTTTCCAATAATTATTATATTTTGGGAATTGTTTTGTATTTTGAACTAAATTTGTTAATAAGTTATTTCTATAGCTAGTCGTCAGCGGCTGTATTGGCTCTAAGGGTGCCTTTTCATGGCTTTAAGCAATTATTGTAATTAAGGCACTGATCATTGTATTTGGTATTGAATAAAGTTTTTTTTCAAAAATATTGTTCAACTTTTTAAAAATTATTTGATTTTAATGTTTAATTGAATTTTCAATTCAGAAGTTATTGAACTCAAGAGTAAAGTATTGAATGAGAAATGACTTGAAATAAAGAGTAATTAAATGAAACAATCGTTAAATCATTATTAATGTCATCAATAATAAGCACTTTATTTGGTATTCAATGAACCAAAAGGTAATCGTTTTGTCGGTTCCGAAGAGTTGTCACAAACTTTTGATTTAAATAATTATTGAATTAAAGGCTATATTAGGGAAACAAAAGTCATTAATATTTATGTAATGTTTGGTTAAAATTGATTGAAATTATTATTTTTATTGATATTTAGATTTTTAAACAAATCTAAAGTAAATTGGATTCAAATTTCATAATACCTGTGCTATTCCTAGACTATGGGTGCTATTTATATCATTCAAATACTGAAACACTTTTCAAACATCTTTTCAATTGGTTTCTCAAAACTTTAGGCCAAAACACATGACTTGTTGTCAAACACTGATAAACAACCAAATGATTACCAAATCATGAATTAATTGTGAATTCAATTAAAAGACAATTATTTTATTGTTTTATGAATTTATGAAACATTTGTTTGTATTTCAAATCAATTAACAAATTATGAAAATATTTATTGATTTTTAATTTTATTTAAAGTTTTATTTATATTTAAATTTTGATCACATTTTCAATCACTGAGACAATGAACTGGTTGTCTGAAGACTGGCCTGAATTGACATTAAGTCAGTTGTTGTCATACTTGGCGTCGACGGGTATGTCAATGAAATAAAGTGAATCTGATTATCACTAAATCACTTCCCAATGACAGGCATTATCTTCGGCGGTGTTTTGCCATACATTCCTCAATACAAGACAATAAAAGAGACCGAAAGTGCGGAAGGATTTTCTACTTATGTTTGTTTAGCACTTCTGTTGGCCAACACTCTTAGGATTATGTTTTGGTATGCATTTAAAGACTAATAAACGCCAACTGACATGAAATTACTGATAGGTTTGGCCGTCAGTTTGAAACACCACTTCTTCTGCAGTCAATAGTCATGGATTTGGCAATGATTTCAATGATTGAACTCTGCGTTAGAGTTAACAACAAAAACCTATTGATTGCCAACAAAAGTAGATTTTTTATCGGTATTTCAATTACAGATAATTGTCTTCAATATACCTATTCCTCAAATCCATTGTTTTACAGATAGACTGATCTCACATCCAATTAATAACCACTTAATTAATGATAAAAAATGCATGAATTCATTGAATTACTTATTAGATAGAAATGGTTCTGTTTATTTCATTGATTTAAGTAATCAAGGTTCTTTTTATCATATCATCAATAATTGCATTCAATTTTAATCTAATATTAATTTTTAATTTCACTTTTCATCTAACTTTGCATTACTTTCGACACAAACTCTGATCTCAATTTCAAACCTAATTTCAGACATAAGTGATGGATATGTATGTGATTTACAGCCAAAAAAATTTTTCGGTAGGTTTTCGGTCATCCCTTCCCTCACTTTGGCCTCAATTTTAATTTCTCTTAACTTTAGTCTTATTTTGTAAACAATTGTTTCAAATATTAATCAATAGTTTGTTTAATCTGTTGTCAGATCTGGATTTGCGGTACTTCTGGCAGTGGACGGACTTTATTAGTTATATTGAATGTTTGGCCACTTTTACGGTATTCAGTGGTGTTTTGATGTATATATTCATTGAGGTTCCGGTGTTTGTGGAAACGGTAGGCTTTTTATCGGTTTTTATTGAAGCGCTTTTAGGCGCTCCACAGCTCATCAAAAATTTCAGAAATAAGTCAACCCTTGGAATGAGGTTTGCATTGAATTTCAATATTTACTCAACAATTCATTGATTTAATTATATCTGAAGTAAACTAATGGTAATTATGTGGACATTCGGTGATGTCTTCAAAACTGTTTACTTTTTATGGCGTTCAGCACCCGTTCAGTTCTGGGTCTGTGGTCTACTGCAAGTGACCATAGATTTGCTGATATTTGGACAGACCTTGCTTTATCGCACTCCATATAAAAAAGTGTCCAAATCTTACATTCAATAGATTTTTGGGAAAATATTTTCTAATTTTTTAAACATTTTATTCAATGTTTTAATTGTCGATAAAAATGCATTTCTAGTCGTGTTTTGGTAACATTTGAGTCATATTTTTATATATATTTATATTCCGTTAATTCAATTCAATTTGTATTCACTTATTGTAAACAAAATTATTTTTAAGAATAAAAATCAAAATATATTTAAAATTATTAATGAATTTCAAACATAATATTGAAATGAATGGCAATTATATGCAAAACCAAACCTAAAATATCAGTAATTTTATAGACTATTGAACTCAAGTCTTAAATACCGGTAGTGTTGGGCTCAGAGGTTGTAATAATCGCTCAAATATTGGATTTCTTTTGAAGAAAACAATTGAACCAAAACTTAAAGTTTTTTTTTTGTCTTTCCTGTCGTTTAAATGTTTTGAACTGAAGACTGAAGTTAAGGTATTTGTTAACAAAGTCTCACTCAATAAGTGTTGATTGAATTGAGTTTAGATTTGAATTGAGTTTATATTTCATTATTTGTCTTATTTTCAAATAAATACTTTCAATGACTGCAAATAATGGCAGACATTCAACGCTCTTCTGATGACAGGATCAGACGATCGACGATTGTTAAAGTGATTCAAACGGACAATAGTTTAAACGTTTCATCACTTAAGTCAAGAACAGGAAAGTTATGTTTGAAAGAAGAACCGCTTCAAAGTCAGTGGTCGACTCGTTGTCCGTCTCCTACACCACCACCGGATGACTCACAAATCGATAGCCTAACCCCTATAGTCGTGTCCACCACTTCTACTCTAACAAAACCAAAACGAATTCATCCGAAGAATGAAAACATATTTTGTGGCAAACAATTCAATTCTTCGACATTTTTTGTCTCTGAAAGCAATCCCAATGTCTTCGGAGACACTTTCAGTAGATCTAAACGAAGCGATACTTTCGATAAGACTTTAAGAGAGTTCAAAGATAAGGATAAAGTGAGAGAAACCGATGTTTTGAGTGCTACACGAAAATCTCGTTTAATTTTTTTGTCACAAATTTATCTGTTATTTCATATTTCGGTTACCATTTGTCTCATCGGATATAAAGGTATGCTTTCACTCATGTATTCAACAATTCATTGAATTATTTCATAGGATATGAGACTAATATTGAATCTTTAATGTCTCACCAAATGTTGGTAACCATGTATTTGTCGTATCTCTTGTTTGTGTCCATTATTTTCATTTTGATGTTGAGATGTCTTTATATAAAGAGCGATGAAATTGGATTTAAAGGCATTCGAAGCGGTTAGACATCAATGCTTTCATGTGTTAACCAATTACTAAATCATTTCATTACACGATTACAGAGCAGTTGTCAATTGTGGCGGGTGCTGCATCCCTGGGTGCTATTCAACTCTTTCAGTTGTCACTGGATATTGCAGAATGCATTCAAACAGAGTTGGTGTTCATACCTGTGCTTGAATTTGCTTTTGATCTTTTCTTAATTCATTTTCTGTTAACTCAGGTTTGAATGACAAGTGATTTGATTGTTTGAAATCAATTAATATGTTATTCATCTTCAGGTCATTCAAGACAAACACTTAGGCCTAAGAAATATAGTTATCTCTCATCTGTTGTCAACACAAATCTCTTTATGGCTCATGAGTTTGAACTCTAAACCAGACGTTTGTTTTTTCAATCTTAATCCAAATGACAATAATTTAACATCAGTTCAATCGGAAGACAACACAAGACAGACATTAATACCAAAAAGCATATCATTTCTAATGATTCCTGTTTTACATGACTATAAACTTTTGACAATTTTTATTTTGATAACGATTTGGTTTACTAACAATCAGTCAAAGATTAACTTCATTAGAGCTAAATTGTTTGACGAGGAGGCTATCAGTTCGACCTTCTTGACCACCAAACCCTCATACAAGGGGTTTGCCATCGGTTTTGTAACACTTTTTATATCGATTCTCATTATCCTATTAGAAGACAAACTAATGTTAAAAATAACTCATATTTTAATTCAAGTAATAATTAATAACTTTTAACCGAATTCTAAATCATTTAATAATCTATTGATTGAATTGTTTTCAGATATTCTCAACAATTATATCAATAATAGGTTTAATAATAATTCATAAAAAGAAGAAGTATTTGAACTACAAATACAAAATCAATTTCTTGGACTACCATTTCATAGTATACGCGACACTACTGGCCGGTTATGTCTATGGGTTGACACAAATCATTATCACTTCTCCATATAATGATCAACAGTTGGAGGAAATATTGGACGGAATGACACTTATTATACAAATTAGTTGTCAATCATTTCTAATACGATTACAGCGAAGAAAATTCGTTCACATAAACCAAGTGTTCATTATTTCGGTGTTTTCTAACCTAAGTCTTTGGATAATTGAAATTTACATCCTTTCCCACACTTTGCTTCAATTCAGTGCTCATTTCAACTCTAAATCTCTTATTTCACTGTTTGTATCATTAAATAGATTTTATTCTTGTCTTGTTTTCTACCAGTTCTGGAAAACAAATTAATTCCTTCTCAGACTACCTGTGCTTTACTTCAACTCTAAAGTAATTTTAAATTAAATGCCATTTTATTGTAATTACAAAAGGGTTTACATTTTCATAAAATAAATAACTAATAAACCTAACTTGGTCATTTAATCAGTGTTTTTATGGCATCACATGAATTGACATGAAATGACATTGCTTAGTTTTTTCATTTTGTTGAAGATCTTGGAAAAGCTTTCAATTTAAACGAAATATCATATCATTTGGCCTTTAGTTTGACATCAGTTCCCAAACGAAGTCAAACCAAAGGCTGACAATAGCCTGAAGTTGAGTCTGTGATCAACCGTTGAGGGCCTGAAGTGATGTGAAGAGCAGTGGATTCCCTGAAAGGCATTTGTGTTCAACTGTTGAGCGCATCACTGCTTCCAGAAGTGTTGAACCCTTGCATACAAACCCAAACCCATCCCAAACCCATCCCAAACCCATCCCTTGGCCCGAATGGAGACCCACTGCTAGTCTCTAGTCGTCTATTGTTTGTAAACCTTTAATGAGTGACAAAAAGCGTGACTTTTATTACATTTTATTCATTAATTGATGAAAAAATGTGAAACACTTTGAAATTGTTTTCAATTTATTGTGTTTTGTATTCAAATGATTCAATGATTAGTTAATTATGTTTTCAATTTGTTATCAATTAATATAAAGTCAATCCAAGCGTTGAAATGCCTGACAATGAGACCACTGATGACAGTAATACCAACCAAAGGCCGAAACGAAAGGCCACTCAAAGGGTATTGAAGTTTGAATTGAATTACAATTTGATAACAAATTTGATTAAAATTTTTGATTATATGACAAAAGACTTCATTTGTTTACGAAAACACAAGCGTTTGGTCCGAAGATAAAGACCTGAAGAGAGCTCTTTTGGCGTCACTTCAAGACGTGAAGAGAACTGCTTTGAAGACAAACAGTGGTAACGATAAGAAGGTTAAGACCAATGTCTCGAAGAAGACTAATAGAAGTGATCTTAAAACTAATGGCCAAACGATTGACTGCAAAGACAATCAGCCGTTGGTTTCGGACAACAATTGCAGTCTTATGTCATTAGCAGCTCATCGAAGGGCAAGAGTTTCCGCTCAAAGAAAGTTTGCTCAGAGTTCAGGGTTTGTCGGCACTTATAGCCCGATCTCAACGCCAATTAAAACTGGTTTCGTCGCCGCCAGTAATGCCGTCGAACTGTTCCCAAACCAGAAGCCAAACACCGAAGACTTTCTAACATTTCTATGTCTTCGTCGGTCATCTATTTTGCCGCCGAATCTGGACTTTACTCGTATAAAGAACGACAGAAAATGTGAAACCGATTCCGAGAACACATCCGCCGATGAATTGGAAACCAATCCGAAGTACAACTCGTGTCGAATCACTGCAAGTGTTGACCGAAGAGGAAGTGCTTCGAGTAATGTGAGTAAAGCCACGTCTTTGAGCAGTAGAGCCAGTCTTCAGATCTCAAACAACAGAAGGACTCAAAGAAATGAAAACAAATTATACCAAAAGTCAAAACGAATTCAATCTTTGAGTTCAATAAGTGGTCTCAAAAACATTGGATTTGATTCAAAGCTAAACTCAACTCAAAGTCAAACGAAGAAGTCTTCGACAAAATCTAATGAATCAAAAGATATTGAATACAAATCTATTGATTCACTGAAACAGAAGTATAAACAGCAAAGGATTGACAAAAAGTCTTCAAATCCGTCCAAAAATTCAATTCAAAAAATCAATTCAAAAGAAATCAAAGAAAACAAAACCAATGCAAAGAAAACGCCAGAAATTAAAGGCATTCAAACGCGACAGCAGTTGAGGAACAGCTCTTATGTTAGCAATGAGACGAAGAAAGTGGTCAAAAGTGATGATAAATTAAAGTCTAAAATGAACTCAAATTCCGGTTCATCTGAACGGGTATTACGTTCACACCATTCCCACCATTCAATGGTTTTGAGCTATAGTTTACCTAAAGTTCCGAAAATTGATAGCAATTTATTGATCGGAAACCAAAAGAATACAAAAGTTGTAAATTCTAGTCAAATAGGTATTAGACCTAAGAAACGGAAGGCCAGACCTGTCGTCCCACTCATTGATTACTACTTTGACAGTGAGTTTGAAAGTGATTCAGAGATAAAGAGTATTAAAAGTGTAAAACAGATCCAAAATAGTAATGAAATTAAATCTAAAATTCAATCAAAAGATAAGAAGAAATCTAAACTTAAACCCAATGAAAGGGAAGCCCGAAGTCCCGGCCGTCCGAAGGGTTTGACAAAACCTGCCAATAAAAGCAAAACTAGTCTGACATCAGATACGCGAAGATTGACCCGCAGTTCACGACCACATTCGCCGCCGAAGAATAGGGAAGAGTTAGAGAGGGAGCGACTAATAAAACAACAGATAATAGCGATCGAGAAAAAGCACAAACGGTTGCGAAGATGTCCTTCCGATCAAAGTCTTCACTCATCTTCTTCTTCAAGCAGTTCTTCATCGGAATCATTACCAAACTCTTTGTCCTCCTCTTCAAGTATAAACAATACACGTTTAACCCGATCTCTGGAGCACTTGAAGAAAATCCGTGACATTGCAGCCAAACTAAAGAGAGAACAGAACCGACAAAAAGACGGCAAAAACAAGAATCAAATCGAAAGTAAAAACAATGTTTTGAGAAATAAACGAAAGTTTGTTAACAAAACGGAAAACAATAAAAGACAACAAAATGTCGTCAAAACAAAGAAAACTGAGATTAATGTCAAAGACATGAAAACCAATAATGAACTGAAGAAACAGGCGATGAATTTGAAGGATAGGGCGATAACCAGAAGAATGAGTGAGTCTGTGAGGAGTGCATCGAGTGATACAGATTGTGATACAGAGGGTATTGTAGTCTAACGTCTAATGACTGTCAAACAGTTTTGTCTAAATTTATGGCCAATTTTCGTACAAATCTTTTTTAAGCAGTTATACAAACCTTTTGCGCAAATATTTGTACGTTTTTAGAGTTTTTGTTGAATTTGAGTCACATTTCTATAAATGAAGTGTTTTTTAGTCTTTTATTGCAATTGAAATCAATTTAATCCCAAATTTACTAATCGTTTAGTTATTGTGTAATAATTTTATTGTAATTTTGAAATCAATTTAAAAATAAAAAAATATTCTTAACTTTTGTCACATTTTATGCGATTTTGTCTGAAATGTACGAAAATATCTCAATATTTGCCATAAATTAGATTTACTTTTCATTTCTTTGTTTTGCTTTTCATTTTAATTTTTGCTTTCTTACAAAAACAGGTGAAGAATATGAAGAGATGGCAGAAATAGAAGACAATGTCAGCGATATTAATGGCACCGAAGACTCAATGGCTTCAATGCTCAACGAAGACATGGAAAGGGCTTCGATTGTGATCCAAGACATGGCCGAAGATATTAATGAACTCTTAGTTAATGACTGTGAATCTGATCTCCAATACGGTAGTACTGAACACATCCAAGAGCTAATGACCTCCCAGTTCGGAAAAGGGGTCTTTTCTGATGAGACAATCAGTACCGCCAGTGCCATACTTATGCCTTCCGACTGTCATTCAGAGTATAGTTATGTCCAAAACGATGATATGAATCGTTTGACTGCCGACGCGTCCACTAATACTACAGAAGATTATATATCAGACTGTGTTTCCTCCGATGAGACGGACAGTGATGTCAAATATCAATACAATATGAGAACAACAGTTGATTCTGAAGTACAAACCGATGGACTGCTTGAGTGACAGAATGAGTGACCGATTGACTACTTTTTCAAATTAAAAATTTATATATTTTTTGATTTAATCACAAAAAAAACTCAATTATTTTATAATGACTTTTGTTTTCAATTATGAAAACCCAATACTTTTCGCACATTTATTCAAAGCAAAGCAATAATTGAATACTTAATTCAAAACTTAATTTGTATTTCATTTTTGTATAAATTATTTATATTTTATATAAAATTATAATTTTTTCAAAAAATTATTTTCAATTAAAAAAAATATTTTTTATTTAATAGTATTTCAAATGAATTGAATTTTTATTAACTTAATATTTAATGAACTCATTTGAGAAACAGATAGCCAAGGTAGATTCAATAATAAGGGGGATTTTAAGCTATCCAAATATTTAAAGTTATTAAAATTATCAAGGGTATTTCTTACTTAAATAAATTAAAGGATAATTGTTTATTAAATTAATATTAAATTTAAATGTAATTTATATTACAATAAAATTATTTTTAATAAATTGTTTGAAAAGTCATATAATAACTCATAAATTGCTCACAAATTGTATTTTGAAATCTGATTTTAGTTTTAATTATTTGTGTTTAAATCAAAACATTTTTGTAATTAATGTTAAAATCAAAAAAAAAAATAAAATATTTTTTAATGAATTAATAAAAACAAAACAAAAATTTAAAACTATTTTGGAAGGAAAGGCATAAAAGCATTGGTTTCTCTGTTTTATATTACTTTATTAGTTAATTAAGATTTGTTCTGGATATTGATGAAAATGTTTACATGATCATTTTTAACATTTATATAATATTATACAATAATAGTCTACAAATATTAATTCATTTTTAAGTATCAAATGAAAGTTTTATAAAACAATTAAATGATAAATAATTTTGATTTTTTCATACTTTTATGAATTTGTTGTGAAATTGTAGTGAAATTGAAGTTTAATAACATTTTGTTGCGTTAAAAGCGATTGTTTAATGAAATGAAATTAATTTTAAATTAAATTTATTCAAAATTAAAAATCCTCTCATTTTGAACACCTGTTGTATATATAGGAAGACAATTGAAGACAATATCAATATTTTAAGCAATTTTTGTAAACTTTAAAACTTTAAAAAATTTCAAATATTTTGTGTTCATTCACTTAATTCTTGAATTTTTAGATTTTTTTTTAAATAAAAATGAATTACAAGTCATATACTAAAAGTTCATTTGTCAGACCCTCTAAACAATTATTTGTAAATTAATTTATAATTAAGTAATTTTTGGTTAAATTTGATTAAATGGCAAACAATTAGTGTTAAAACAAATTATTGAATTAAAACTTTTTTGTTTTTACTTATTAATGGCATCACTCGTGCATTTAATTGCAAGTGTTAAAGGGTGTGAAATAAAAGGTGAAAAAAATAATTATATTCATTAGAATCTATCGATATTTTTATATAATCTCTAATTAATAGCAAAAATTGATTCATAAATATAGAAGAAATTTCTAGACATTCAATGTTTTGATTATTTTTTACATAACAATAAAATTTGTTAAAAAAACAACAAAATTATAATATTTTCTGAAATAATTTTCTATTTATGAAGACTTCGCACGAAATACATATGAAAATGATATGAAAGTATAATTGAATGCAGTTTTAGATAATTTATGCCAAATATATATACATTCTGGTCCGGTTATAATCACCTCATCGGTGCGACTAAAATCAGGTGATTATAAGCGAATGTGATTATATCCGACTTGTTTAACATTACCAGGGTGTATTTGGTGCATTAGTATACCAGTGATTATAACCGAAAGTGATACTAACCGGAGTGATAATAACCGGACCAGAATGTAAATGCAAACAAATTGTTGTATATTATGTGAAATACTTGGATTTTAATGAGTCTTAGAAGGGGTTTCCTCTTTGAACCCGCTCACATAACCTGAATTTTTGTGTACGTCCTCCCGACCCGCTTTGCCCTTTCCTTTCCCGCTTTCATCAAATCGCTGTTTGTGTGAACCGGTATATTTTGTGTGATCTGTTAGTCTTCCCACAGCACCAGAAGTGACTGCAGTCTAATAAGTAAAGATATGTTTGTTTAGGAATTATCAATAATTAATTGAATGTTTGATGACTTTTACCGTTGTTTTAGTGGTCGAGGGCTGACCAGCAGTGGCCAGCTATGTATAAACACATTAGAGTTAATTATATATAAGTTGTGTTAATAGCCATACCTTTCTCTTAATGTCTTCCAAATCAACTTTTTTATTCTTTGCAATGCTTTCTAAGAATTGATTGAATTCCTGATTATTTAACGCTTTCTTCGTTCTAACCATTCATTCAATTGTTTGTAATTTTAGTAAATATTAAGTCAATAATGGTTTAAAATTTAAGTGAAAAATCAGTTAATATAAACTTATTATATATACTCTGCCTATAATTGAATAACAATTTCTAAGAATTGAAACTATTTTTAAAATGTTATAAATATTTCATTTTTAACAACAATTAAAAAATTACTGATAAATAGTAAGCAATAAATGTCTGAATGTCTGAAATGTTGGCCCAAAACCAAAATTTTAAGTTATATTCTGTAAACAAATAATCACTTACTTTGCGATCTGTTTAAAGTAGATCCCAGTGTCCACTGTTGTAATCTTCTTGCCATCGATGACCTTTGCCTGTTTGAACCACTTATCACTGTTGGAAAGGGTTATACAATCTCCGACACTCTTGTGATCACCAAATTTAGCAAATATTTTAAATAAGTCCTCAAAGTTTGCCGAAGCATTTGCGGGGGGAGTTGTCGGTTCACTCGGTTTTACGGGCGCTGATTGTGCTCTCATAGCTGTCGGTGCTGTCGGTGTGTCTGAATTAGTCGATTCCATCTGATATGAAGAAGTTATGAAAAACATTTTGATATTAGACTTCCTTTTGACTAAATATTCAACTTTACATTTGAACATAACTTCTGAACAAAGTTTGCAAAAATGAAATCAAAACCAATTGTTTGCGAAGTTTTGATAAAAAATTCATTCAAAGTAAAAGTCACGAAAATTTTTACGCTTTTAAACGTATCAATGATTTTATGTTTATTTGATGAAAACAATTCATTCAATTAAGACAGGCAGGTGTTCAGGGGTTAGGGGTTATAAACATTAACATTTATAAAAGTACTCTGTACAGTATTTATATTAGTAATCATTAAAAATAAAAATATTTGGAAATCAATGGAAAACCAATTTTACGGTTGTTTTCATTCACTTTTCAAATATTTATTTATTTTTTTATTTAATATTTTGATTGTCTTTTAATTTAATGATTGTTTTCATCAAAATTTATTTCATATTCAATATTAATTGAAAATAAAAATAAAATATTTAAAATTGATTTTAATGTGATTTATATTTTGATAGTTTTGTTATGAGAATAATTTGAATAAATAGTCTTGGTTACCTGATCAGTGATTACACCTTCCAATTTCATGTACTAATTGCTGTAAATATCAATGAAAGTGAACACTAAATGACTAATGATTGAAAAGTTTTATTTAAATAATTGAAACCTATTTTTCAATAATTTTATCAAAATATTCCTAACTTTTAATGGATATTAATTCAGAAACTAATTGAAGTAAAGGTTGTTTTATGGCTTGACATTAAGGCCTGGCATATGGCCTGACATTTAAATTATCTTAAGATAAATAATATAAGAAAAGATTGTTTTTTTAGTTTTTGTTTGTTTTACTGATTATTTCATGATTTGTTTTATTTATGACAAAAAGATTTATATAAATGTGTGAACAATACACCCTTAAAAGCACACTTAATAATACCCTTCAAATCATTACTCAATCATAAAAGCGGTTGAATTTGTGATAAATATTATCACAAAATAATAATAATTTCAATTTTGAATAAATTGAGTTTAATATCAAACTATTAAACCATAATATGAATGAATATATCATTGAATTCACTCATAATTTAATTGAATTATTCGTTGATATCATTCTATAAATGGTTTCAAAGACTAAGTTTATTGTTGTTATAAAAAACATATTTTATATCTGATTATCAATAAAATGATTGAATACTAAAAGGTTTGAGAATTTTTACAAAAAATAAAAATATCTAAAAATATTTGACATTTTGTATAAGAATTTCAAAAAAACTTGACATTTACTCAAAATATTTATATTTTCGATGAAATAAATGATATTTTCGTTTAATTTAATAAAATATTACTAAAAATATTTGGTTTGTATTAAACTTATCGATCGATTGACAGAATTTGACAGAAAAACAAACACAAATGAAATGATCAGAGAATTGAATGAATATTCTGTGGTTTTATGTGTTTTTCAATTATAAATGAAATAATTAATACTCACTTCGTGTCCGCTGTTATGAAATCAAAAACTCTTCAAATGATAAGTATTTCATATAATTATTGGCACTTTTGTCACAAATTGAATACCAAAGGACAGGAATAACAGTGCGATTGTAAAGAAGAAAATATTATATTATCTTCAATTCAATGGTATATTTGATTTGAGTAAAGGGCGGAATGCAAACCCGATTGTGCGCCCAAAGGAAAGGCATATTATATCGAATACATGGCCTCTAGTTCTCAGATAACATAACATTCTTTTATTACTCAAACAAATGACAGAATATTTAAACAATAATTGAATAAAAAGTTGAAAAACAAATGAAATGTTATTTTTAACAAAATATTATGTCATTTACGGAATAATTATTAAAAAATAAACTTTTTATGAATTTTTTTCTTTTCATAATTCAAAACAAATTGAAATGAATTGTCGGCAAAAATATAATACAATGTTTTGTTTCATATGTTTTCATGTTTTGGTCCATTAATTCATCAAATTATCAAAACCTCCCAAAAATTAAATAAAAATTTAAACAAAACTTTTGTATAAAAATTATTTTTAAAAAATTATTGAATAAAAGATTGGATTTGTTTTGAGACTAGAATTGGATAACAATTATGACATTTTGGCCGCAATTGGTTTCAAATCAAATAAGACGTCTTCATCGATGCCATCCAATAGTCTTTTGCACTCAACTTCTCCACACTTTGACTCTCTTTCGATAACAATCTGTTTGTCTTTCATTTTCAATATAAATAACATTAACTCTTAAGCAATCATTTGATACAACGGCTCATACCTTACCGGTAGTGTCGAGTGCCTTAATTACGACGTGAATCCCGATACCAAACAAACACACAATTAGTCCAAAAAAGTTCAAAGGACTCATTTGGTCGCCATTATACCTGACGGCCAGGTATAGTGTAAACACTTCTTTGAATATACCAGCGATGGAAAGGGTTAGACTTGAAGTATAGGTCAAAAGCAAGAATTCGCTGAATTCCATAAGGAATGCCAGAATAGACCCAATGATTATCAAACTTATTGTTTCCCATAACAGCTGTGAATCACTTAATATTTGACTCAATGTTTCCTTACTCTGAGTCCAAGGAATGCCTTCAAACATAACCGCCAAAGGGGTTACACCTATTCATATACCAAATCATTAATCAAATAATAAATTAATTATCTTGATCAATTACCTATGATCATCCAGGGCTGGATGTGATACATCATATCCAATGGATTGCTTAAACCTATTCATTGCAAACATATCTTCAAATAACATCAAAACAAATATAGTTTTTAAGAGAAAATGATTTATAAATCAATCGTTTTATTCAAAATTCAATTCAGATTTAAATAAATTATATATTTCTTAAATATGCCTAAAAAGGGGGGAATTTATGACTATTTAATAAATACCAAGGTTTAACTTTAATTAATTCATTGAATGCTTTCATATTTAGTTTTAATTAACAAAATATTATACAAAATGAAATATTTTCACGATTTTATTGTTAACGAAAAAAGGAAACAAAAGTGAACCGGATATTAGGTTTTGAATGAATGACTAAAACCATGCAATGAATTGATAGTCTTATAAATAGTATATTAACAATAAATTAATGAAATTTGAGGCATAAGGCCCTTAAATGGCATTCAGGGTAATGTTAAGCAATAGTAAGCAAAATAAGCAAGATCAATATTTGCAATATCATCACTAAATCATTGCATCTTTTATTGAATGCATTCATTAGTAAAACAAAGAAAATAAAAGTTTTTATAAGAAATAATTGAAATCAATATAACATCAAATGATTTGTAGTTTTTGTTTGTTTTGATATAATTTATTAAACCTTAACCTAAAAAGGGGGACAAATTGACAAAACTATTCAAAAGCTATTGATTGCAAAACATTTGTAATAAATATTTGAAAGAAAACCTGATTTTCATTGACTTTTAAATCATTTTGAAAGCAATATAAGTATTGAAATGACTTTGAATTGTAATTAATGTTAAACTCATAACTAATTAATTAATTAATTAAACGAAAAGTTATTTAAATGTAAAACAGATCTAAAATAAAGGCATTTAAAGCATAAAAGCATTCAATAGAGCACTCAATAGAGCACTCAATACATACCGACTTCTTTGCGTTGCATAACGAGTTGGGATAAAGTCCAACGCAAACCCCCTGTAAATAATGATTAACTGATTTAACAATAAATTCAAATACAAAGCAAATGCAAACCCAATAACGAAGCGCTCAGTACTAATAGAAAGCCCTGTATTTGAAACTGAGTGGAATGGTATGTAAACATGAAAAGACCGCTCGATATCAATGAGACGACAATTATTAACGAAAATCTCTGTCCAAACAAACATTAAGTTTATAACAGTTATGAAACAGTGGTATCAAAAGCCATACCTTCTTCTCGAGATCGAAAAGTATGGCAAACATGAGAATAAAGACAATACACGAAGACTTAGTCATTGTATACAAAGATATGGTTATGAACTCAAAACTCCAATTTGAAAATCCTATGTCCAGTGCACTGGCGATACCAGTGGCCGACAGCTTACGTATGTTCTCCTGCCATGAGAGAGATATTCGTGTCACTCCTGAGGAATGACAGCAAATGAGAGCATTAAGAGACCAACAAAACCCAAGTATTGATGTGTTTTACCGGTAATTGTTTTGTATATCAGCCGTAATAACGATGCGATCATTAGTTTGAAGACCATATGACACATGACTACAGTTAACGGGTAATGAAATTTCTGACCAAACAAGGGATCAAACAATCAGTGAATGGATTCAACAGAAAGTCATTGATATTTACTTTTATAAACCATTTTTGATAAAAAGTAATACCAATTGAAAAGCAGTAATAAATGGCAATCAAAGACACAGTCCTTAAGGCAGTTGTCATCAGTTTATCAAAACAACAAAACCGACAAAACATTAAACCATTTACTAAACAATTGAAACCACTTTTGGCTTTCATTTTCATTATTATTCAAATTAATCAAAACTTTTGTTGATTTGAATGACATTTACATTAAAATAGACTTAACTTTAAATGAATAACACTTTTGACCAAAAAATATTGATTTTATCTGAAAATCAGTTTTAAAACACATTTTGTTATAAAAACTTATTTTAAATGAAAAATAATTAATAAATAAATGAAATGTTTCATTGATTTCAATATTAAATCATTTTTAAAATTAAATATCAATTCAATTAATAATTAATTAATTATTGCTTTCAGTCTTTGATTTAATTGTAATGAAAGGCAAACATCTGTTTCACAGAAAACATCAAAACAATGAGTGATTCAAACGATTTTGTTATCAATCAGTAGTCAGTCGTTCATAAACTCTGTGGTCTTGAGAGGAGTGTTGTCTTCAATGCAATGTATGGACGACTGAGAGTCAGACACACAGTAAGGGCACAAATGTTTCACATATTGTCGTTCAGTCGCACATAAAGTAAAGGTATTTTTGTTTCAATCCATTTAATCATTAAATTAGTTTTGATTTCATTTCTGTTTAAACAGAAATACAATTCAAAAAACATTTAAACAATTTATTGAAACTTTTTTTATTGTATTCTTTGAGACAAAACACTTTCAATGACTCAAAGTTTTCAATAGTTTTCAATTGAAAAAATTTTCTAACTTTTCATGAAGTGAGAGCACAGGGAGAACAGGGAGGACAGGGGTTTAAATTTAATTTGGCAAAAAACAAGATATTTCAATAACTTTTTAAGTATTAATTAGGGGGTAATTATGAAGGGGTATAATTAAAATCACCATTATAGATTTTTATATTGTGTTTGTATGATATAATAAAAATATCAAATTTTTTATTGCATTTCAATTAATGATAAAATACATTCAGATATTATTAAATCAAAAGCATTTTTATTTGTTCCGGTTTATAGTTCATGAGTGAATTGGGATCGACATAATTGTTGTCACTTTTATAAACCGATTCATACATTGAGTGGTAAACCAAACAAATAGACTCAAGAGATCGCTTCCAAACCATCTCTCTATACATTGGATACAAAAAAAAAATCAAATATAAGATTGAATTGAAAGCAAAATATCATTACTTAGTGTTTGAGTCAATCAAATACGAGCTCTGATTGAGCTCTAAGTCCTTCGGCCGCGACATAAATGTATTCAGTTTTAGCTGAAAATGAGTTTCTATTGAATTAATTGCACGAAAACTACAGAAAATACAATCAATTGTTTGATACAAACCATTGCCGAACGAATGGCCAGTGGGTCACATCCGGACAGCTGTGATAAGGGAACGGTTATCTCATCTTTTTGTTCCAAAGCATTCTGAAGAGCACTTAAACCCAAATAAGAGATAATATGAGTGATCTGTTCGTTCACTACGATATCAATGTTGGCCTCCATTTGAGATCTAATCATATCTTTAAACCTTTCGGTAAATCGATGTTCGGATAAAGTTTTGTCAATAGTTTGAAGACAATTGAAGAGAAAGACAGCCATTTCTATCGGTGCGAGTTTGGAGGCAGAGATAACACATGACTGAACCAACGGCTCGATTACTGTCGACAATATTTGCTCGACTTCTGACTCTCGGTCCTCATCTGAAGACAAACATGAATTCTGACACAAAAGCACTTCTTTGAGAACTGAGACGATATGTAACACCGATTCAGTGGGTTTGAGGTCCGGCGCCGGCACTTCAATATCACTTGTTTGGGATTTACCGATTCGTGCGATCGTATAGTTCAGGGAATTGTAGAATATTTTGTCACTCAATGTCTGCAACTCTTTTAATAAATAAATAAACGGTGCCGAAGGGCTCAGGAGTTTGTTTTGCGTCAAAGTATGCAAATAAAAGGTTATTATATTCTTAATCCTATAATAAACTGTCGGCCCATTCTTAGCACCGGTATTACTGTCCGATATTAAACTCTGTTCAACTCTAACCTTCAATGGACGGCACAGACCTTTAAATTGATTGGAAATTGAAATGAATTGACAATAAATTGAATTAAAACCAAACCTTCAGTAATAGAAGCGATGGAAAGGGCGTCCAAACCAGTCGTTTCCAACTTCTTTCTGTCGCATAACTTGACTAAAGTGTCAATCATTTCCCTTTCGTTGGCAATCGATTGGTGCAGAAATGCAAACATATCTCCGATATATCTAATCGAGTCATTGGAATGTAATTCAATCGCCGAAGTGTTGGCGTTCGGTCGGCCCCGAGTCAGCGCTTCAATGAAATTGCGGGCAACAGTGGATCGACGGACAGTCACGTACTCATCGAAACAGTATTTAAATAGTATTTCCCTTTCCTGGAGACAAGCCATCGCTCGCAACAGCTGTGGATGAACTTCAATGATATCGGCGTTAATGGTCCGCAACGTATTGATTGTCCACCGATAGAGCCGTTCATTGGCTGCCTCTTCATGTAATGCCATTGAATCCATGGTTTCGATACTAATTAATCAAATCAACAATTTATGGATCAATTAAACAGATCTGAAGACATATAGCACTGAATGTCAAACCCAGTCATGTGTTGATTATTAGTTAATAATATTTTGGACTTTTCGTGAATATCTCTAACTTTAGACAGGATTTCAAAGAACTTGTTGTCAATGTCTTCACTCGTATTGTTTATAACCATTAGTTCTTCAGGTTTTAGTTGAAAGACATCAACAAATCGTTTGACAATTAGTTCTTTGATTTCAATTTGTTTTCTGTTGAATACAAACAATAAATAATTGAAACAAAAGACACAAAAATACAAACAAATTGTCTTTCAATTGATTTGTTTGCTTCAGAAGATGTGAGGTTTGACTGCGAGTCGTCTATAAAGACAGAAATGGATTTGAAATCAATGATAATTGTAATGAAAATGAAGTGAAAGTGAATCCAAACCTCAATTTGTTTAACCATTTGTTGACAATTAGTGTTCATTTGGTTTATATTAACAAACATTAGATTCAAAACGTCTTTCACTGAAACAAAGGATTCAATGAATTCTTCATTTATTCTCAGACTTTGTCTCTCAATGTTTGTCCGAAGATTCCGTCGGTTCTGAAGACTATTGTCTTTAACCAAATCGGAGACACTTTTCAGTGCATCCAATGTCTCCTAAAAATGATAATGAAATCAAAATAACCCTTAATTTGGTTGAAAAGGCAATACATTATCCAAATGTGAATTCATTAGGATTTTATTGATTTTGTTTGAATAGGGATTCACTTCATGTGAACTCATCTTAAGATTAATTCAATTATTAATTGATATTAAACTCAAAAATCAAAAACAAGTAATGATTTGTCACTTGATTTCAATGAATACAAACTTTCGTTCATTTGTTTGTAAACAAAGTTTTTCAATACCAGTGCTGTCTTGTGAGCACATCTGTCAGCAGAGAAAAGTTTTATGAATTCAAAATGCCCAAGATGATCAATTATTTGTTACCTTGCACATTGTTGTAAATTTAATAAGTTTGAATAAATGACCAATTGTTCAGTTAATAAGTTTTTATTTGATTTAAAGTTAAGATTTTGTTATTTATTGAAAGAAAACTAATTTCAAGTAATAATTAAAACATTTTTCAATTGAGTCAAACATTTATTACAAACTATTTGTGACTTTGTTTGAGAGCTTTAGACACTTAGCTAACAATCGTTTCGCATAATTGCCGTTCATTTCATCAAATCCTTTGCTAATAATTATTTCATTTATATTATTAGACATTAATTCAAAGCAGAAATCTTCCAATTCTTCACTTCTGAATAAGACAGCACTGGTATACAGACGACAAACGTTTTCCAAATTTATTAAAGGTTTGATCTGAAGAGCGCACAGGTATTTCATATCTTCATCCAAATAAGTGTTTGTTATGTCTAACATTTCAATCAATACTTCAATGTCTTCACAATCAATATATTCCGTATAAAGACATTGAATGAACTGATAATAGGCTTCAAATGAATAGTCAGTTATTAACACTTCATTTGATTCACTTTCTGACCACACTTTAGTTAACATTGTCTGAAAATGCTCTGAATTTTCACTTATAAACCATTTGTGAACAAAAATATATTTGAAATCGTCTTTGCATTTGATTTTGAACTTAAAGTCACTGTTTTCCGGATTATTGAATGCTTTGGACATAACTTTATTCAAACGATTGATTGCTTTTTCTTCAAACAATTGTTTATAAGTTAGAGGTTTATAAGTAAATGTTTGACTGCACACTGCAGTGCACAGGTATGTGTTGATTGAATCCTGAAATGAATTACAGTCACAAATCTGAGGCCAATCCGTATTTTCATCCGCCTTTCCCCAAATATATACATTTCTTTGCGACAAAGCCATTGAAGTCTCACAGAAAGCATAGATTTCTTTAAATTTAACTGATTTTATGAGAAGTGTTGGCGTATTCTGATTGACATAACCCTTAATACCCAACTGTCCACAAGTGTTGGCCCCAAAAGCATAGATATCTCCGTCTGAACTCAATAGCAAACTGTGAAGACTTCCGCAAGAAATTTGTTTAATAAATGTATTTTCATTTAGTTTTACGAGATTTGGTAAAACATTTCCATTACTTTGACGAATACCTAACTGTCCCTCACTATTACTGCCCAATGAGTACACCTTTCCTGTGACAGTGAGGAAGAGAGTGTGTTCTGCACCGCAACTAATATTTATGATTTCATTACCAAATAATTCCTTCAAATACGAGGGCTTTGGTTCGCATTTATGAAAAGCAGTGATATATCCAAACCAATAAACAGCACCCGATTGTGTCAATAGGTTTGTCCAACTGTTAGTGCACTTTATGTCAGTCACTTGAAGGCTCTCTAACTTTACGGGTAAAGCGATTTGTAAACCGATAGCGTTATTTGAAGATCCATTTCCCAACTGTCCGTTTTGAGCTGAACCCCAGGTATACACTTCACCCCTTTCAGTGAGCGCTACCATAAAGTTAAGTCCGGACTCAACGTTGATAACACTCTTAGAGCAAAGTTGGTCTATAATTGTGGGCTCTTTCTTGAGTCCAGTGTTTCCTAAACCAAGTCTTCCGTAATTATTATCTCCAAAACCAAACACTTTGTCGTCATTTGTAATGAAGATAACGTCTGAACCGTTTTGGTTCAAAATGAAGACTAATTTGATTTTAACCAATAATTTCTTATCAATGACTGCCAACTGTTTGAATTTGAGTTTTGTACCCCTGACTGAAAGGCGTATTAAAAATGATTATGAAAAAATACTAAATCTAACCTTTCACATTTTTTATTTCTTCATCACTTTGCGTCCTTGAAATACCACTTACGCACGCATTAAACACAAAAGGATTTTCTGTTAATGAAAAGTTAAAGGTTGGCACTTGAGCTTGGTCATTCATTTCCATTAAGCTTGGTCATTCATTTCCATTGAAATCTGCAATAAATTGTTAAAAATTATAAATTATTCCGTTTTTGTGTAAAAATCTATTGATTTTGAAAATCATTTGTTATTAATATTGTTAAAGCATTTTATATTCAATCTAAACATGAATAGACTTATATTGTACTGTAAAGTTGCACTGACTATTGTGAGTTTCAGATATCAAAAAAGGTACTTTGTCCTCTCATGAGTCATAAATTGATTAATATATATAAATACCAAAACACTTATCTTGTTACAGTATTAAAACTTTCAAACAATAATAATTATTATTATTATTTGCATTGAATTTCAAACTTTGAAAGCAATAGAAAGAGTGAATAGTTTTAAGACTATTATTATATTATTTTTGAAATAAATGATTAAATATTTATAACTTTTCTAACATTTCGTTGAAATTGAGTTTAATTTACATTTATTTTAATTCAATTCAATAATCAATTCAATACTTTGATATACATTTTGAAATTAAATAATGTAAAGGGGTTTCGGCTGACCAGGGGGTTACCGCTGTATCTATCTTCGCGTGGAGCCGCTGTGTTCGCCCATTACTGGGATAAACTCTAGCAAAGATTGCTGGTCTCGACACGCGTTTTACGCGTGTTTTCGTTGATTTGAATAATAATAACACTTTTTATAATAAATAATTAAATTTTAATGATAACTAGATTTAACACTAAATTAAGATTTGGTGAAACAATGAATCACTTTTTGAAACAATATTTCAATTCTTTATTAAAATTTATTCAAAATCTTATCAAACATTTCATTAATGAATGAAATAATTAATAAATAGTTTAAAATTAAATTTAAAAACAATTTCTAAGATTTTATAACAATTTTGATCCCATTTTAGACGACAACTGAATCTTCGCCTACAAGTGCTTTCAACTCTGCGTTTCCGTTGCCATCAAATCTGTGGACAAACTCTTAATTAGTTTTAATGAAATAATTGAAAAACAATACAAACTCTAAGACAAAGTGATGGAAATGTTGTAATTGTCTGACTCTATGAGTGACACTCAATAGCGAGCACTCAATAGAGTCACACAAATACTGGTATATAGACTGTTCCACGTCTACCGAGACCTGGAATACAAATAAATGTTTAATTGATTTGAAGTGAAATGAAATGACATATAATCACAGCTGAAGTGCATTCGTCTAAAATTGCAAACAAAGGTTTGTGATATAAAAGCCTATAGTTTTCGGTAAATAAATTCATTTTAGTTATAAAATACAATAAGTAGTTGTGTTTGAGTGCATACCTGGCCAACGCTATCCTTTGTTTTTCTCCGCCACTGAACACTTCGTGCCAGTCTTGCACTGAATCCCAGGCCTCCCGATCCACTAAGTATTCAATTTGAACCTAAATTTAAATAAATTATAAATGAATTGAAATAAAAGTTTTGAAAAATACAAACAATTCTTAAGAATTCCATCAAATCTTCGTCAATAATACCTTTCTTCAACATCTCTTCGTGAGAGTCGGGATATATTATTTGGTCCCTAAATGTACCTAAAATTGAAGACAAAAATAGATTCAAAATATATTCAACTTTTGATGAAAACTGAAACCTAAGGCCATGTATGGGCGCTGAGGGATATAGAAAAGCCGATTATTCGGAGGCTTTATGAGTCGACCGCCATATAGAGGCCACAACTGACCAATGAGTCTAAAGAGAGATGACTTTCCCGAACCATTTGGTCCTTATATAAAAATGATTTAAATGACACAGAGTTTATTGAAAACAACTTTAAATACCAGTTATTATCACATTTTGTCCCTTTCTTATCGTGAAATTGATTGAATGGACGAGAATATCATTGTTGGGTGTAATTAACGGCACATCTATTAGTTGTATGATTGGGTTCTGTGGATCACAAGTCTGGACAACACCAGAACCGGGAATCAAAGTTCGGCCAACTTTCCCACTGGATATGGATTTCAAGTTGTTTTTGGGAATTCTGTAAACAATGATTGAATTTGCGGTCAATTTGTGTCACAATTAACTCATTTATAATACGTTTCAATGTTTTCAATGAGTTGATTGACACGAGTTGTATACGCAGACAGTTTCTAAGGGTTGGGTATTGTATCAGAAAATATAATAAATTATGATAAATTCAAACCGAATAATGTCTTCCCGCCATAACCAACCGGCCAATAGACTCGGCCAACTTGACCATCATTCGGCCCGAAGTGTAATAAGTCTTAATAATATTTAAATAATTTTTATTAAGTTTTAACAGAAAATCAATGAAAAAATAATACCAAACCTCTAATCGAAAGGATTGGCTGTTATTCATATAACGTGATGTAAGGAAAGGTATAGAAAGCGATAAATATCCAAATATTGTCGCGAAATCTGGTTTTAAATGCAATTTTTAAAAATGAATAAACAGTAACAGAACTAAACTACGGGTGCCATACATCGGGCCACTATGTTGTCCATGTAATCTATATTAAACTTGAATTTGGAAATAATCGACAAATGATTTCTCAATCGATTCAAAGCATTCATTAAAGTCAAGCGCTCTCTGAAAGTGAATCAAAATAATTAATGTCTATACGAGGTGTCTATCCCTGTGTGTATCGCACCGGTTGTTCCCCTGAAAGAATGCAATTTCTTCACAGTTAGTGATGATTCTGTTGTGAACATATCGGAGCTGTCCTTCCAATTGAGTCTCAGTAACTGTGAGACGAGTCATAGGACGTCTGATCTTCACTAATATAGAGCCTGAGTGTAGACCAAAGTTAATGATAACATCATTTAAACATAAAGACAATGAATACCCGCAACCATTGAATACGCTATCATCAGAGCAGGAGTTGTGGGACCGGTGTATGTGATGGACATCCGGGAGATAAGTATTATTATGTCTAAAATGGGCTAAAAATCATTCAATTATTAAATATTTGGACAAAAATTAATTAAATATTGTTTTCAATACTAAAATGAAATGAAAATTAGTATTACTTTCGAGACATTAGAGTAAACGTCAACAATAGTGTTGCAGAACTTCTCGACATCATTGGTCAACAGCTGATCGATATTCTGGCACTGATTGTCCAAAACATTCAACCGATAGTAAGTCAGGTCTTAAATGAAAGTATGATTATTTAAATGGTTTGTAAACCAAACACTTCTTTGAATACCTCTTATGTATTGATTGTAGAGATAAACAGATAATCGATATCTGAGTCCGAGTTTCAACTCATTTATACAATACTTGAGGCCATTGTTAACGAAAGCCAAAATAGGCATTGATATCAAAAATTGCACTAAAAATCAGTGAATTGTTTAATGTTTTCAATCATTTAAAGACCAAAGACTCACATAAATTGGTCTTTAATTTATGAATGTCTGCGGTTATAATCCCGGCCTCGATCTGAGTGCTGTTGGTTATCAGCCAAAGGTCTGAAAGCAATTTATTGAATGACAATTAATAAAACAAAAACTTAAGACAACACAAGACATACCACACATCGTTCGCACCACAAGTGATGTCGCGATTCCTTCAATGGTTTGTGAAATCAATTGAATAATAGTTTTGACAAAAAACATGATTTTTACCGAAAATATAAAGATATTCTTTAGGACTTAGGATTCGCTTAAGAATATTCTTCAAGTGTCCAAATACTGCAGACATGGACTCAACGGTGGCCTTCGTCTGAGTCTAAAAGCCGTAATAAAAGAGATAATAATTTAACCAAAAGTGAGTGAAAGAGTGAATGAATTAATCACTTTATCCGTGAATTTAATGCCATTTGTGTCCAAACTATACACAAAAACATTGAATGAAAACTCAATTAACGTTTAATTTGATTACCTTTTTGTGCCTTTATTTCTGGTTTTGATTACATTTAAAATCCAAACAATCAGTGAAACCATTGATGAACTGAAGACAATCACACGCTTTACATCCCATTTGTGTCCATTCAAGTCAGTGGACAGTAGTTTAGACAACAGAGACATCTTATTAAGTGTTCAATCAATTGTCGATTAGTTTACAAATCATTTAAAAATATTTCAATTTTTGGGAAAATCTATGAATCGTTTACGTCATTGAAGTTTACTATACAAACAAAACTGTGTCAGGGGTTCAGGGGTTCACTGGGTATGAAATACTGTAGGAGAAGGCATATACAGTATTTAATACACTTTCACATTCTATTTGATCATGGTAAAACTACTTATTTCTTTAATTCAAATATTCATTAAAAATTATTACCCATTTTAAGAAGAATATCCAGCGATAAGAACCTCAGCCCTAATACCCCCTTAAGTGAGAATTATGTTTACCCCCTTATAATACACATTACGTGAACATTGAAATAAAATATTTGATGACTTTTTAAATTAAAATTAATTAATACTGGAATTTGAAACCATTTAATGATATTAAGGATAAAACTAATAATTAATTGAAAATTAGTTAAAATTATTAATATTTTCATTGATTTCTGTTTTTATTCAATAAAATTACAAAAAAAAACTTATTTTAAACAAAAATGAATAACAATTGAAAAACTTTATAAAAAAGTTTGAATTTCTTTGAATGAATTGATTTAATCTAATCTCTGTCTAAACTCATCATAAATTACAAAAACTAAAGTGAGTAAAATAACCTTGCTTATTCACTAGACTTTATTCAACAGAAATTTTCTAAACCTTTTATTCTTTAATTGAATCAAAACGTAACATAATATCCAAAAATTCAAATATGGATTAAAATATCAAAAATTACTTACTTTTGTGAAAATGTTTTGAAATATTAAACTCAAAAAAAGTTTAATAGTTTTGAAACGGATTTCAACTAATAATTGATAAAACTTTCCTCAAAGTCGACTCAAAGTCGACTCAAAGTTGACTCAAATTTGAAACAATTTGAAGGAAATCCAGTTCTTTAGACATTTATAGACATTAAAAGCGATTACTCATTGATTAGTGATATATCTCTTGAGTTAAAGGTTTTCATTGAATGACTGAAATTGAAAAGAGATTTTCGTTTAACTCTTGTTATTAACAATTGATTTATTGATTTATTTATTAAACTCTAAAGAGATTTCAATTAAAATATATTTTGCAATAAATTTATAGTCTTTTAAGTCATTTTCAAATAACTTAAGAATTTGTCAAAAATATATTACAAATGAAATGAATGTTAACTTATATTATGATATGAATTGAAGAATACGTTAAAAATGTGAACAATATTTACAATAAAAACGATTTAAAAGTTTCTTTGATTTGTATTTTAAATACAAAACTAAAATCAATAATAAAATAATTTATTCGGAGTTTAAAGCAGTGATTGAATCCTCTTTTGAAACACTTTCAGAGTTCAACGCTTTTTCCGTTTCACTCTTCTGATTGTTAATAGGAGTGGGCGGTGGGGATAGGATTGGGATCTCTTTGTCTCGACCGCACTTATAGGCCTCCATCAGTTCGTCGAGTCGTTCGGGTGTTGGACCCCATTTCAGAAATCCGGAGTCATTTTGTAGGAACACAATGAGAGTCCCGTGCGATGACTTCACATTCAAATCATTTTTGTCACAAACGTGTTGAAAGCCATTCCTGTATTCGTGTTCAAAGGCCGGGATCACAATATGTTTGCGCTTGAATTTACTGCTTTCCAACTTTGTTATCACTTTTGGCGCCGGATCTCTCCATTCGGGTACAAACACTATGAAGGATAAGGGTTCGGGAGAATTGGCTAATAGTCTATCGAAGTGATCGACCGTTGCTTCCATTAGTTCTTCACAGAAGGGAGGGTTGGCTTCAAATGAACCGCTCACGGGATAGAAGTTAAGGATTGGACTACAATTAGATATCAGTTTAAGTCAATTACGAAACAGTTTAATAAATGTGTGGACAAACCCTCGCGACCCGAAGTACCCGTCGGTGTCCGCAAATGCTGAACAAAATTGCCTGAAATAGCAGTTGAGTGGAGACGCGAAGCACTCAAAGGTTACGCCAAAGTGTTTGTGCAGAACAGTGAACACAGAGAGAGGTAGAGCTCCCTGTGTTGGAGACGACTCGTTAGACCCGAACCACGTCTGGGATTAAATAATTGTAATTAGTTTGCAATCAATTAATAGCAGATGTGCTAACACTCAGACTCAAAGGGGTATTAAATAGAGGGGTAATTGAAATAAATATAAGTAACTTGTATTTATAGATTGTTAACCATTGTTATCCTGGTTAATTTATCATTCATGAAAAATGGAAGTCAAATATAAATAACATTCAAACGAATCATTGATTTAAAAGTTTTTATTACTATTTCTACCACAGAGTCAGAGGTTTGAGTGAAAATACAAAGCAATGAAATGAATGACAAAATACTTGATATCTCTTCAGTAGAACCCAAACTCTGGTGAGAAAAAGGCTGTACTTCTTGTCATCAAAACAGTTGTATCGATAGAGTTGTTCCAACTTTTGAAGATATAATGTGTTTACACGTAAGGAATCGCTTTTATAACGCAAATGAGTGACGTCTTTGTCGGTGAATATGTGAACCGCCGGTAGTTTTGGACAGAGATTGGCCAAAACAGACGGATAACAAAACACTTTCTTAGGATTTTGAACCCTTAGAGGACCACTAACTATGAAGAGAATAACAATTAAACCCCTTTTGTATGAAAACATGACTTAATGTCAAACGCCATACCCTTTAGGCCATCGGTTGCCATAATTTCGTTATTCTTTTCGTGTATTTTCTTCGCGTAATCTCTGGACATATGATATATTTTAGAACAAATGGCTTCAACCGATCCTTTGGCGGCTTCGGTGATGTGTGGCTGACATTGTTGTTTCAGATGAGACAGTCTTTGCTGATAGTCTTCAAAAGTGGCGTTCAATGTCTTGCGGATCCATTGGAAGACTTCTTCACAATTCCATTTCACTATTTTCCGCATTTCTGCCGAAGAGTTACGGCTTTCGATCATCTTTTTGGCCGCTTCTGCATATCGTGACAACTGTTTGCGCGCTTCGCCCGAAAACTTTGGCCGAAAAAGTTTGATCGGAATGTCATTCATGATCTCATTATACATACTTCGGGACACATCTGTCCCGCAGTCGCTGGGAATCATTGGATCACATCCTTTGTCCACAACCTTCCTCTCCATAAGCCATCGATTGAACGACTCTTTCGGTGCTTCGATGTTCTCTCTTGAGTGACACATCTCATGGTATTGTTGTCTCAGTTTAGTCACTAATGAAGACCTCAATGACTCCACCTCTGGGTGTGAGTGGAAGAAGAGGAAAGGTGACCTTTCCCATATTACACAGTTTGTATGCACTTCCAAATCAAAAGGACCGCTTAATACCAGCCGTTTAGCCGACGGTTGACCACTCATTGCGTCATCCATTGAAAGAGATCTCTTTTCACCGGCCCTTTGAGGCCAATGAGGAAAACCGGTAGGAATAGTGGTGGGAGGGGTCGGGTGTGTAGGTGTGGGCGGAACAGTAGATTGGATGCCGAGAGGGTCAGTGAGGGGGTCGTATTGGCCTGAGATTCGGGGCATATCCCACATCGACTCATTGGTCACTTTGTTGTAGAAATAATCTCTGCCTTCCCTTCGACTCCAGAACCGACGCCATCCCTGTGTCAGAAGTTCTTGAGGCAAGTCATGCACCGGATCTGCACTCGACGTCGACTGCGGGGGAGACAGAAACGGAGCACTACTTGTAGTCAAGTGATTGGTTGACGTCTGCATCGATGGTAAAGTTGAAGGCAAAGACATTTGTCTAATCATCCCTTCCTTAGACACAAGACTTTCAACACTTTTGTCATTGTTTTCAATGTTTTTATGATTATTAATGTCTTCTAAACATTCATTCAATTCATTAATATTTGCCATAATTTCACGTTTTATCTAATTATTCATCAATTGATGACATTATGGGCACAAAGGGGGCCGACATGTGGACAGTTGTGTTGTATTTGGCGCTCATGTCCTCACATTTGGTAAACAAAAAACACGTGAATCCAAAGCAAACCAAACATTCATTTCATTGATTGTAAACTCAACTGAAATAAGCGCTAAAACTATTCAATCATTGAATTGATTGCAAACACAAAGGAATCCATTGTTTGAACACAAATGAGATAATTCTTCACCACTTAAGTGATCCATGGATTCAATGGTTGAGTCATTTTGGTGTCCATTCACTGCAATTAAAGCCGCAATAGATCTGACAAACAATACATTTCAATGACTTTAATGGCGACCAAAACGAGACATACCTTTGCCTTCACTGCACTCAACACACACTGATGTGAGTATAGGTCAACACAAACAGACTCTCTCTCCCACTCCTCAACGCATGCGCACCACTCGTCACGTATTTCACTATACGATTCAGTGTTCAAACACTTTACGTACCTTTTGAATGACACCAACGATAAGATTGTGGAAACTGTTTTGCGCTATACATAAGGTATATAAACACTTATCGGATGTTTGGGTGACTGATGTGAAACAAATTGATTGTCATTCAGTGTTTGTGTTGAAGTGTTTGTTATGAAAGTGTTTGTTATATACCTTATGTGCGTTCATATGCCTAACATATGAAGAGTCAGACACGACGTCTGTATTATCAGTAAAACACAACAAAACTTATAAACGTTTGAATGAAATGCCATTTAAATTGCATTTTGTTTTCACTTTTATCACAAATAAAATACAAATCAAAAGACATTTTAAAAACAATTTATAAAATATTTTATTTCTATTTCAATAAATAATTTAAAAAATGTTTAATTGAAAGCAATTTACAAATAATTTGAATGAAATTCAATACAAACTTCAAATCAATTAATTTTTTGTACAAATTGTGTCCAAATGTGTGAAAGTCTTAATGGGATCTCATTTGTCCAACATTTCAGACAATAACCCATTTGTCAGAAGACCTCGATTAGTGTCAGACATGTCTTCAGCTAATAATGAGACGACAAATGAAGAGTCGATGAGTGACTCAGATCCCGATCCAGACCTCAATACGATCTTAAGATATCTGATCCGAAGGTAAGTCTTAATTGTCTTCAGTATGTGTTTGAATGGTTTGATCCAAACAGAGGTCACATCCGGTTCTTAACGTCTTCGAGCTCTGACAACGACGAGGACTCAGACACTACCGATGATTCGGGTTATGTGTATCGACCCAACTCTGGGAGACATAACAACCCCATCAGTGAGTGAGAGAGCACTCAATGAGTGATCAGATTATTAATTGTTTGAATGGTTTTGCAGTCAATATAATCCCAAATCCCGACACTTCGGTCATTGATAAAAGTGATTTGAATGTTATATTGAGAGCACAGTCAGGCCTTTCACACAACAAACCCTTGCCTTCCATTCCCAAAATGTTGGGCAATCGTGAGGTCGGTGTCAACAACTATGGCGACCGACTGTCCACTCAGGCATTCGGATTGAGTGAAAGATGCAAACTATCGGACACTTATTTACCGAATAAGATGTCAACTATAGAACAGTATCCGAGCAAAGGTAGGACAAGACTAAGCACTCAATGGTTTTAACAATAAATTAATTTCAAATAAATGACAGCTTTTTGTGGTTTTTACTCAAAAAACGGTGATTTGTTTCTAACGGCCTGTCAGGACACCAACATTAGGATATATGACACACAGAGGGATAGATTCAAATTGTTTAAGACTGTTTGCGCCCGTGATGTCGGCTGGTCTGTACTCGACACTGACTTTAGTCCCGACGGAAGACATTTCATATATTCTTCGTGGTCTGAGTGCAGTCAGTATTGATTGAAAATATTGTTAATCTTATGATCTCTTAATAACCATTTGATTCTTCAGTCCATATCTGCAATATATACGGCGATCCCGAGACTCATGAGGCTCTCTGTCTCTCACCAGAGGACCGACGGTTTTGTATATTTTCTCTGCGCTTCTCGCAGGACGGCTCAGAGATATTGGGCGGCGCTAACGATGAATGTCTTTATGTATACAACAGAGAGTGTAAGAATCGGGTGCTTAAGATCCGATGCCATGAAGACGACGTTAATTCTGTCGCTTTTGCGGACTCGAGCTCTCAAATACTGTTCAGCGCCGGCGATGACGGTCTGTGCAAAGTATATGTCAAACAATGATTTGTTTCTTTTGTTTGTTTTAATTTACTTTTGATCCATAGGTTTGGGACAGAAGAATGTTAAATGAGTCAAAGGCTAAACCCGTGGGAGTCCTGTCCGGTCACGTGGACGGCATTACTTATATTGACTCGAAAGGAGATGGAAGACATCTATTAACTAATAGTAAGGACCAGTCCATCAAACTCTGGGATATGAGATGCTTTTCACCACAAAGTGGTTCTGAGGCCACAAGAAAAGCTGTTTCGCGACAGAACTGGGACTACCGATGGCAGGCCATCCCCAGGAAATGTATATTATATTTGAATTGTTTAATTGAAATCTTATTGTAATTTGCATTAAGTGTTGGCCAACCGAAAGAAGATCGAAGGCGACACTTCCCTCATGACATATATGGGTCGGTGCTCTCAATCCGTTTGATATACAAACCCTTATTATAACAGTTTTATTGTAATTCAAATTTCAGGTCATTCTGTTCTCCAGACTCTTATTAGATGTCATTTCTCTCCGGAATGGAGTACTGGTCAGCGGTATATATACACCGGATGTTCGTCCGGAAAGGTAGTTATTTATGACGTTCTTAGCGGAAAAATAGTGAAAACTCTTAGCGGACATCGCGGGTGTGTCAGAGGTTTGGCTTTTCCGTCAAATTCAATAATAATTACAATAATTTTGTTTTCATTTGTTGTGCAAAAGACGTGTCTTTCCATCCGTTTGACATGACTTTGATGTCTTCGAGTGTAAGTTATTTTCATTTAAAACTTTTAACAATTTGTTTAATGTTTGCGTAAATATCTATCCATTAGTGGGACGGAACTATAATCAAGTGGATCTATGCAGATGAGAACGCCCTGTGCTATGACAGTGAAACTGATTCAGACTCTGAGTTCTGTTTTGAGTCAGGTTTGAGACGATCTAAAAGATTGGCCGAAAAGAGGCGAAGAACTCAAGAATAATAAGAAATTGTTTTATATTTTGATTTTATTTCAAAATATTTTGTTTTTTTAGGATTTATTTAAAAGAAATAATATTTTTATCAGTTTTTTGTAAATTTAATTAAAATCAAGAAATAATAACTATTTTGTCATTTCCTTCAGGTTTTCAATTAATTCTCGTTTTCTATCTGTTCTTCAATCGATTCAATAGACTTTGAGTTTCTGTTCAAATCATAGGAATTACTGTTTTTGCTGTCATTGAAATCCGGGGCAGAACTGAATCGTCTTAACGGAGAAAGGGTTTCGCTTTTGGATTCTTCTGTTGTTTTCATTGAATCCTCTCTTTTCGGAGAATTTATTTGAGAGAAACCAAAATAACTGCAAAATTGGTTCAAATCTTTGTCTTCATCTATAGATATGATATTTTTGTACATTTCTGTCAGCATTTCAATTGTCTTCGTATGGAATATGAGTTCAGTTTTAGTGAATTCAGTAAAGATTTTCTGAATTAAAACATTGTTTCAAAAAAAATTATTTTTTTTATTATTATATTGTATTCAAACCTTTAAATCAATAATTTTTTTGATTTCAAATCTTTGAATTTGTAATTCATAGGTCCGGAGAACATCTGAAACTTCATTAAAGCTCTTACTTCTCACCATTTCTCGTAGTTTTCCGTCTTTAAAGTCAGACAACTGTTTATTCCTTGCGTTTGAATTGGTTTTCAATTCTTCCTAAAAATTGATTCAAAAATTAATACAAAAATTTTCATTTAGTTTGAAATTACTTTTGCTTTTCGTGTGTTTTCGCCGTAAATACTCAAATCGTTGATAACTTTTTCTTCAAGTTTTTTAACCTTCAAAACACTTATTTTAAAAATAACTTCAAATCAAATGTCTATTCAATACCTCTTCGTCTCTGAAATCTTGTATTGCATTCAAAGAGTTTGCAAAATTGTTTAATCCAGTCTTCAAACTAACAATAATTATTACATTACATATCAAACCTATAAAAAAAGATAAAAGAAAGCAAACCCTGTATTGATTTGTTCTGACTGTGCAAATGCCAATATATTAGTGGCCAGTAAGTCGGCCTCATCTCTGGTTTTGGCGATTTTGGATACATATGAAGCAAATGAGTTGTGAATATCTAACAAATGCTTCTCTAATGAGTCGATTCTTAACTGAAGAAAACGAGTTTGAGTTTCACTAAAGTTATAAATTAATTAATTAATTCATGAATTGATGTGAAAATAGAAATAACTTTTAATTTCTAAATCAAATAAATGACAAAAATCTTAAGATATTTGCAAATCATATAAAAATTTAATTAAACAATGAAATAAAAAGTGAATTTTTTTTGTCAAATCATTTTCAGTAAACAATTTTATATTTATTGATTTACATATAAACTGCGACATCAATACCTGGTTATAGTCTGGGTCATTCTGGTAATTCAGTTTAAAACAAATCAAATTACATTAAAATTTGACAAAATTTTGGCAAAAAGTTTTGTTTTGCTTTTAAGAATCAAATCTCTATAGAAACCAATTCATATCAAATATGTTTTGTAAAGCAATGCATACAATCACTCATGAATTTGAAAGCTAATAAATATGAAGACTAAATTTGCTTAATAACTAAACCAGATAAAAATTGCAGAATGTACCCACTTTGTGACTTACCAAGATTAATTGACTTTGGTTCTCTTTCACAGTGATGTTATTGTAAAATAAATAAAAGCCGATTGAATGGAAACTTAACTTTAATTTTCAACATTTATAACACAAAACGTACAAAAGTTTAAATCAAATTCATTGAAACACAAACAATGGTTGCAATGATTATGCCTTTCATTTCATTATTAATTAATAATCGATTAAAATATTATAACTGATATTCAATAGCAATAAAACCTTAACCTATAAATCAATTATTTATTTCTCTTAAACTTATATTTAAGGCAAAAGTCTTTTTGAGCGCAAACAACAAATCAGACATTAATTGTAAATCAATTTAAGACTCCTATAGTTTGACCGCTTGTTTGCAAACACTTCTTATAATCAAAACTATCAGTAATTTTACAAAAAAAAATTGTTTTTTAGAGTTTTCAAACATTTGAGTCAAAGAAAGGGTCAAAAATTGTCTAATATTTTACTGATAATAGCATTAATGCATTTAAATTACTTGTGTTTGGGCTCAAAGTATATAATGTATATTAAAATAGGATTTTTTGTTGAAATTTTGTTTTACAAAAATATATAATGAGATCCAAACAGGAGATGCTCTCAACTCAACTCAACTCTTCTCAACTCAACCTCTAATTAATTATAAGAATATTCAATATATATTTGAAAAAATGTCTTAAAATGTAAATTCATTTCAAATTCATTGAGAATTGAAAACAATTTACTTTAAATACAATATTAGAGTAAAAGTGACAACAAATGAAAGTTAAATACAATTATTGAGAAAAAACATAATTAACTGAAACTTTAAAACAAAAGGACAGGTATTTCAAAGGAATGGATGCCTGAAGTGAACAATTGAAACAATGATTAAAATTAATCCAATTATGAGTTGAGGCAACGGTTGGTCTCATAAATGATTACACGATTAAAATATAATTTAAAATACATTTGACAACAGATTCAGTGTTTAAAAGACAAATGTTTTGATAAATTGTAATAAATATATAATAATTAGCGATTAATAAGTGTTTGAAGACTTGTTTTGAAACAGAATTGTTCTGAAAGTTTGATATTTGAATATAATATCACAGTTTTGAAGACAAATTGAAACCACTTTAAGATAAAAACAATCAATTTTAAGATCAATATAATATTAAAGTCATAGAAATTCAACAAATTTTGTGTTAAGTGTTAACAAAAGCTAACATTTAAGTCATTAATTAAATTTAAGCACAATTTAGAGCACAGTTTCACCGTTTGAGACATCGATTGAGTGGTCGATAGGCTCTAAGAATTTTTAGAAACAATTACTTTGAAAACGGAGTAACGGATCAAAAGTATAGATATATTAACAGATTATAAATACATCTGATATTTGAAACTTAAATGTTTAAATCGATTCAAGAAAATAGATATTCATTTAGTGTTTGGGGTTTTGTTTGGATTTTGTTTGGGTTTTGAGACAATAATCAATAAATATATAGTATTTTAAGTAAAATATAATTTTTAAGACATTTCCGGTATTTTTGAAAAATTTGTTTCAAAAACTAATTTTGAGTTATTTTTCCAAAAATAATACAATAATTGAATGAAAAACTAATTATGAGATCGAAATTGAATCTCATTTTTGTGAGGCTTTAGAAGAAGGCTCTGACTCTAACTCTATAGCATCAGGAGCTGAGTGTCGTCTGTTTCGGTTCAATGTTTCGGCTTTTGATGGACTTATTGGCACATTATCTGAATGTTTATCTGAATTGATGTCCGAATGGTTGGACAGATCCGACACTTCGGGCACTTTCGCTACACTGCTATCAACTTTAATCACTAAAAGCTCGTTTGGTTTCGGTTTTAAATCAACACAATCTCCACTATTAATAGAATTAGTTGTAAGCGCTGTAACTGTTAGTACAGCGGGTGCTGTGCTTTTCACTAGAGATAGAGGTGATTGCGGAGGACTTCGGGTCTTTTGGACTGAAATCTGTTTGGCTTTTGATTTATTTATATTTCGATTCACGTCTTCTTCGATCGAAATCTTGGTTTCATTTTTATTCAATTTTTTTGTCGCTTGTGTTGACCTCGGAGTCAATGAAATACAATTGTCTCCGACTCTGAGTTTACGACATTTGAGACCATATCTTAATTGAGACCTTTCGGGTGAACATGAAGACCAACCCTTTGTAAAAAAGTAGATTTTACAGTTAAGGGGTTTACAATTAAGGGGTATTTTATGAATAATTCTTTAAAAGTATAATTCAAAACTCACTTTATTATAGGTATAAAAGGGGTGTTCTATCGGCGCCTCCACTGTAATAGTGACCGGAGTTTTAGTCCGGCCGACACTAAAGGACAGAAGAACTGAACAGCTTTTGATCTTTTCTTCAATTTTGATGACTTCACTACAATCGGCGCAGAGGTCTGGACTATTGTTTGCGCTGTCAATGAAGTCTTGAGTTGACATTTCTTCAACTCTTTTGACGTTTCCGTTCCCCAACTGAATGATAGATCCCTTTTTGAAATACACCGGATATTGCAAACGGTTGTGCTCTTCCGTCGGCAAAGTGTTTTCATTAGCGACCGGAAAGTGCGAGTCTTGAGTCGAATCTTTGGCGGCAAATGGTTTATGAGTTGATGTTTCGGACAGTTGTGACAATTGTGGCACTGATTTGCGTCTTTGATGAGAGAAAGACATAATGTTGTGGCAGTTGTTCTGATCGGCGATCGAGTCATTAGAATAGCAGACAATATCTGAATCACTGATCCGTTTGAGAAACTCATGTCGACGTACGCCAGGAATGGGAGGCGCGGACAGGGGTGCAGAAAGGGTGGGATCAGAATGGTTCGGATCAATAATACTGATATTCGGAGGCTTAAGGATTCGGTGCTTACGACTGCCCTCTTTCCCGAACGGAAGCTTATATAGGTTTTTCTCATTGTTGTTCACCTCAGGACTCGACGGAGATTTACGTTTAACGCCAGTCGAGACCAAGGGTTGGTTGGCTTCGTTCGGACCACTTCTGGCACTGATATCGTTGTGAGAATCGATTGAATCTTTGATCGATCGTATCATTGACTTAGTCTGAGGTTCAGTTGTTTCTGAACTGATGGTAGGGCTAGAGAATGGACCAGAGCTTAGCAGTGATGAAGAATCTGATGAATGGAGTGATGGAGACCGGGATTGAGATGCAATTGAGCACTGATTGGCGGACAGTATGGCGTTGTGTGAGTTGTGGCCGTTCTGTGAGTTATGATACGAATCAATACCTGTAATACCCGTCGAATAGGTTTGGGTTCGAGTGTTTGCGCCACTCAATTGGTTTGGCACTAGAAATGGTGAGATCGCGTTCTGAGCACTGGTAGGACTAAACTGTTGGTAAGCATTGAAGTTTGACACAAACGAACCGCTGAAGTGAGCACTGGTTGGCGGTGTCGACCGAACGCCGTTCATGGCATTCATTGGACTGTTGGGCGTTGGATATGATATATATGTCGGAGAATTGGAGCCAAATCTGGCCGATGGAGAGTATAGACGCGGACCACTGGCCATATCATTACTCATTGTCGGGTGATATAAGCGTTGAGAGGGATGTGATGTATGAGACGGTTGATGACTCAATTGGAGGCCTATATGAGCCGAACTTGTGGGCGAAGATGTGGACACTGTTGGCAAACCGCGTGCAGAGATGGCCACCTCTGCCAACCAGTTTAGGTTATCTGCAAACACGAGAAAGATTTATAAGTAATTGAATGCAAATTATAGCTATTATTAATCCAATACCCGATTGATTACGATTTGTAGTCCTTTCCGACTCATTGGGCGATGATTTACTTGAAATGATTTTATCGTTGATGGCATTGATAGCACTGATGGAAGGGGTTATCAAATCATTTGTGCATTTCTCAGACAAACTGTTTTTGTTTTGGTTTCCAATGATTTCTTTGTATTTATTCTCTGTTTTACTCATATTATTGTTGTTGTCGTTGGCATTGGATGTCATGTCCTTTGAGTCATTTGTGGTCAGACTTAACGGTGCGTTCAGTGAATTGTGTGGTGAAAACCAAGACATCGATGTTTGAGGATTGAAAAGGGAAGACAGGAATAAAGGGTTGGGAGGGAAGGGAAACGCCGTGTTTGATGGCGGATGAAGTGGTAGTGAAGAAGACATCGAAGCAAACAAATGAGATCCAAATGGTTTGGACATCAATGGAGAACAAGTATATGAAGGACTGCCGGAACTGACTATCGGCGGCATCGAGTGCTTCGTCGAACCTAAGGAGAGGACAGGGATTACAATGCGTTAAAAAAATGTTTATTTTAATAACATTTGAATGAATTTCCTCTCAATTTGAGTCTCAATTGACTCTCAATTTGAGTCTCAAATCAATGACTCATTCAATAGATATTTGTTTTCCCTATAAATCTGTGAATCAATTGATTTCAAACACAAAAACCAATTAATGGTTTAATTATGAGATTATTTTGCAATTCATTTGCAATTGAGTGTCAATTGAGTGCCAATTGATTAGCAATTAGTGATTAAATGCTAACAAATATTGAATTAAAGACAAAATATATGCAAAAAGTGATACCATTTTCAAGTGAACACATGTTTTGAGACATAATATTGATATCAATGACTCAATCAGTGGCCGACGGGTTGGGTGGCGGTCGGGATCTGGTGCTGGCGTTGAAGACAAGTGATTGAATGAAAGACAACTGAAATAACACTACAAATGAACACAATTTGTGTAATGAATGGACTTTAGACTCAATATCTGTGAGACATATAAACCATTAGATATAGAGATGTCTTATGTCTTAAGAGTCCAATCAATTGACTCTTAGTTTACAAATCGATGCCATTTATGCCGTTTAAAGAGCTCTTTGTCAGCTCTTGGAGTGTCAGCTCAACCAATATCTGTGATGATAGCACTGGTAGTCTATGTGTAGCACAACAACAGTCACTCAGAGTCTGACTTCACTTTAATGTATAACTAGTTTGCAATCATTTTCTCAACAGAAAAGACTTCAAAAACTTTAACCAAAGGAAAGGCAGTCGTTATGAGTGCTCATTGATAGGCAGGTAGTGCTGGTAGTGGTGTGTGTTTACAGTAATACCAGTGCTTTTACCAGTTGAAGCCGATCTGGTAGTGGCACTGGTAGTGGCGCAGAGTATGTGTGCAGAGCTAATGTTGAGCCCTGACCTTGGAGGACTTTTGACCGCCGGGGCTCACATCCAGTGGCGTATCCTTTGCCACAAGCGATGCAAATGTGTTGCAAACCCTATCCTAACAACACATTCACTCCAAACGACTGCAAAATATTTGAAATATTTTCAGACGTCTTCACAAATCATTCACTTTCTATACAAATGTATTAAACATATTGAGCTCTAATCAAATCAATTCTGATGAGAGCACCAGTGGTTTTGCTCTCATCTCCCTCTCCACTGATTGCACTCTATCTAGAGTTTCCTCCCTTTCCAGCATAACTAAGTGTGTATTCAATGTAATACAGACTTACAGTGTCTGAAGTTATTTGTGAAAACCCGAAATATCCCTCCGTTTTCTCCATTCCCTCCGTTCCCTCCATTCACTCCACTCTCTCCGTGTGTTTCGTTGCAATGAATCCTAAGATTGAATGTTCGCTAATATTATAGTAATGTTTGTAATGTTTGTGTAGTTTTAGTGCAAAGAATCCAAAGTTTAAAAACCCAAGCATTAAATGCATGTAAAGCCTGATTGCAGTCATTGTCTGATAATAAACCAAAACTCTTAGAGAATACACATTAATGTCTGCAAAAGATTAGTTGACAAGAGTTGGCATACTTTTCCTCTTTTGATGAAACGATCAATTGTTTCACTTCTTTATCAAATAAAAAGTGAATCTATATTTCAAATGAAAATGATTTTCACTAAATATTAACAAAAAATGTGTTTTCATTCACCAATTCATTACAAATTCAATAAATCTTTTCATTAAAAGTCATTTTCATTCAATAAAAGCAAAACTTTTATTTAAGTTATCATTAATTTGTTAATAAATGAGTCATTAGTTTTGATTTCATTACAAAAATGCATGAATTTCTTCAAATCCTTTACAATTAAATGAGTGTTTGAATGAGTTTTCAAATTTTAAGACAATATAAATATTTCATTGAATTTGTGGTTCAACTCAAAGACAAATCACAGTTGCGTTCATTCATAACATTTAAGTAACGCTTCGTTCTTCACATTTTCCATCTGTTTGTTAAGTAATCACAAAAAATAATACAAAAACAAATCCAAACTTAACAACATTTTAATCACACTTTTTATCAAATGTTGTAAAAATGCATAAATATTTTGAGTTTATTTACATAAATACCATAAATGGCATGACATGGGTGGTCGGGTGGTCAAGTTAACAGACTCTTTGGAGATTCTGGGATTTGAATTGAAGTTGTATTGAGTTTTATGAAAGTCATATAAATCAGAGTTTTTATACAAAACAATGTTAAACAACAAAATTGAAAACTTTTCTCCAATTGAAAGCTCAGATTACTTTCACTCACATTAACTTAAGTTAATTTGAACTCTCGAGGGGTTTGCAAATTATGTTCTTTCTCATTTTACTTCTACTATTCAATGAATGCTTACATTTATGAAAACCATTGAAGGTTTTTGTGTAAAAGTAAAAACCTGTGAATAAAATATTGATTCAAATAAGTGCTAACAACTGATTCTTCTTCTCAATTGAGATGATTATGTAATTTGTCTTTTGTGGTTAAAAACTCAAAACGTGTGTCAAAAATGTTTTATATTATATGTTGTTATAAATAGATCTTTAGATCATCTCTATTGCAATCGATCACAAAATTTATGATTTTTGCAAAGCATTCAAATAAAACCAAAAATCAAGGATTAATTAATCAATTGCTCATAAAATTTGGTAAAAATTTTAGGATTTATTGAAAGATATTTTACAAAAATATTTTACCGATTCATATAATGTATTCATAATTCAGACATAGGTTTAGAAAATAAGCGATAATTTATGGCAACAGGTTTTGGTTGTCGTCAATACACATATCAAAGACTAAAAAAGTATTAAAACGCTTGAAATGTTTGCTATAATTGTAATACAAATCATGAAATTCTTAGAAAAAATTAGTAACTATTCATAAGATTTCACAGAATATTCAGTAATGTTTGAAAACAGCTGTGAATCAGTGATAACTCAAATGATTTCAATGAACTTATATTTTCTTTCAAATTGTGTGCAATTTATGTATTCATTACATCAGGGATAAGGATTTGGGGGATATAACAGCCACTTTTCCTTATCCTACTTCCCCCCTGGAATCGAAAAGTCTTCGCATCCCTGCATTAAGTGTACACTTGTTTTGCGTCTGAAATGCCATTAAAAAAGACCATTAAATTAAAGCTGCCTTGCTCAAAGTGTTTCTAAAATGATCTCTCAGATAATAATTTGCGTAAATATCACCTATAATTCAGTCATTCCTTCAAACATTAAATTTAAAGCTAAACGCAAACTATATCTTCATATTTGAGTCAATTCTTCATTTTATTTAAATTTGAGTTTAAATGCAAATTCAATTCAATTCCAGATTCACTGAAATATTGGATCAAATGATAAACAATATTAAAATTAATTCCTTTCAACGATTGAATGAGATTTAAAAGGATTTGAAAAACTGTGCAAATATTGAAATGTTATTCACTTGTGGATCAGAGCCTCATTCATATAGTATATAACCAATTGAAATGAGATTTGCATTCTTTCACAACTGTTTGTTACAAACCCTTTCTTCTATACATTTTTATTTCAATTTATCAAACCTTCAAATAATTTGATGAACGATTGAAATGAAATTTAATTTCAAAACTTAAGCATTGAATGAATAAAATGTCAACTTTTTCAGTGTATTTAATACAAAACTGATTGCAATTTAAAATATAATCTTTCATTGTATGAGCATAAGTGTCCAAGCTCATTGTATTGACATAAGTGCCCAAGCTCATAGTATTGACATTCAAATTATGGAATTGTTTGAAACAAATATTTGTAGTATATATGCATAGGTAACAGTATTGTGCAGTATTGTGCAAGGTCCTTTATTTCAACTTTAGATAAGTTTTGCAATTCTCTCAAGTTTGCATATTTTATTGATTAAATTATAATATAAGCGACCATGGTGAAAAATCACTATAAAATGCAAATCAATCAAAATACTAAAATATTTACGGTAATATGCACTTGCACATTTTTATATGCAACCAACAAAAAAGTATTAATGCATTTTAGGTATAAGACTCCCCTTTGGACACCCCTTTAAATACCCCTTTGAATACCCTTTCCTTACGGGTTTGAGAATAAAAGAAAATAAGATTTATTTGATTGAAATATTTAGAATAAATTGAGATTGGTCATTTTATATGGGATTCTTGTGAATGGGTTGACATCTTGCGAACAAAAAATGTATAAATATATTGACATTTCATTTATTGATAATATTTTTATGCATTTTTGGGCGAATCGACACAAAAGTTGATAAAAGGCTTGAATTGAGTGTTTGGTTGACATTAAGGCCCGAAATGTCGGATAAGATCTCTGAAGCGAATGAATGCTATTCTAAAGCAGAAAAATAGTGAGTCTTTCAGGCATTCAGTCATTCATTGAGTCATTCATTGCTTTATTAGTCTTAAGACAGGATTTCTTAAGTGGAAACCCGATTACGATTTGGCCGCCAATGAGTACACCCGAGCGGGTATTAGACCAATGATTATATCAATTGAAATGACTATTAATCCCAACCCATAGCCACGTGTTTCAAAGCCGTGCGAATGAACGACAAATGTCTTGAATCACATCTAAAGGCCGCGGATTGTCATCACAAGAATCGGTCCTATTATTCGGCGGCAAAGTATGTAAAACACATTCAAACCATTGTTTTGTTGATTAAATGAGACATCAATTGTACAGAAGTTACGAACAGTCGGCCATTATATGCAAAGACAACAACGATTGGGATTCAGTGATCAAATACCTGGACATCTCGTGTAACCTCTATCGAGAACACGGCGTACCGGACACTGCGGCCCTCACTTTGAATAGAGGGGCACAGTATGTCATATGTTATGGGATTTGGGTTTATATTAAATGTTTTTATTTATTAAAAGGATGATTGAAAACCAATTCCCAGAAAAGGCCGCCCAATGGTATGGCCAGGCGTCTGAAGTAACAATGCTTGAGGACAGACCACGACAAGCGGCCGAGTATGCAAACAAAGCGGTTAGGGTTTACTTGAAGCTCAAGAAATACGACGAAGCGATCGATTGGTTGAGAAAAGCGATGACACAGGTATTAGAGGCCGAGACGGAGGACAACAGAGGTTTGGGTAGACTCTATGTTGGTCTTGTGCTCATACAACTGGCCCGCGAGGATGTGGTCGCAGCGCAGAAGGCCTTCAATGAGGGCCGCAATTACATTGAAGACCAGGAAATCTATTCATTGAATACACTGTTAGAAGGGTTTGATAGCATGGATGCCAGTGCTATCGTCACTGGACTTAATAGTCCATTCATAAAAAGTCTTGACAACGAATACACAAAAATTGCCCGAAATTTACAGCAAAAATATTCGGCGACTAATAAGCAAACAGATGACAACCCAAGCGCTGACCAACAGGAGGATGAAGAGGCCGGTGCTATGCTATAAGTGATACAATCATTGTATATATTAATAGCTTTACTGTAAATATGAGTTGTATTTCAATCAATCAATCGATTCATTCATTCCGTTATAAAAATTCCAATTAATTATAAAATATTTAAACAAAAGTCTAATAATTATGAAAAACCCCTTAAAATGTGAAATGAATTGAAACCCAATTGTAATGTATTTGTGGCACAAAAGAAATCAAAATAAATGTGAAAAGGAATGCATTTTTTCATTCATTCAATGATAAAATGTTTTTTAGTTTTGAAATGACATAAAAAACACAATTTTGTTGTTTCAATGACTTATTACTTAATATAAGATAATTTCAGACATTTTCTAATTGAGTAGTATTTTAGGCACTAAAACATCATTTAGTTGTCTAATCGTCTGCAGAACCCGTTCCCCTCTTAACCCTTCGCTGTCGCGGCGATTGTCTAACTTTCGGTGATTTATCTGTTTTCACAACAAATGAGTAAAACATTTAAAATACAAAACAATTAAGGAATGAATGAATTACTCAATGAGTTGAGGGTTTCTTCGGGTAACCAATCGTAGTCCACGTCATTGTGATTGGAAGTTCCCATTTCTGTCTTTGGTTTAGACCCTGACCCTGATGAAATGTGCTTTTTCTATAAGACAGACAATCAATTAATAATTCATTTAAATATTCATCAATTGATCCAAACGTACGCCAAATGAGATGAAGAACTGTTGAGCGCCGACAATGACTAACACAACAACTGCTGCCAAAAAGACATATAAGAAGAACGTCTCTCCGTCTAAGCCCTCATCCAATTCAACGATAGTCACCGTCTCATTGAACACTGCATTCATATATTGGTTTCCGGCCTTCAGTTCGGGAATAATTAACATTTGGACAACACTTATGGATTAATACTTACGGCGTCCCTATAGAAGAGGCTAACAGTGAAACCATAGGGTCGGGCACTGTAGGCCTCACTCACAAAGAATTGGTAGGCGAGGGTTACTTCACCCTTAGGTTTAACGACTCGGTTGTAAGCAATAGCTGTAAACTGAAGACACAATTGGATTAAAATGAATGAAAATATGATTAATATTTGAATACATTTTGCAAATGAAAGCTAAAGTCTTGAGCGTATCTGAAGGACGCGTCCATTGAGTCCACGATATAGTCTTTGGAGCCTTTGTTGGCGAAACCCACTAAGAAGTGAACCTCTTTTCCGGCCGGAAGTTCTGATTAAATAACCGATGAATTGATAATTGAATGAAAAGATAATGAATTGAATCCAAACCTAAACCCCTTTGAATGGGTTTTGTGAACAGAAAGAAGGAGTCGATGTCTGGAGAAGGCTTTAAGTTAACTGATTCCCCGTCCTCTTCCTCCTCTTCCTCACCGGTCTTTAACACATCGCTGTCTTCAACGTTGGCCTCTTCTTCGCCTTCAAGAGTGTCAGCGGTTTCTTCCGGATTTGCGTCTTCAGCAGCGTTTGCACAAAATGGTTGGGAAAGACCTGCAAATATGTGACCAAAGGTTAAGAAGCGGATCAAACACTAAGACACTTGAAGTGATGGTCTGAATGCCACGTAAGCCATACAAAGCCATAAACAGATAGTAAGACAACACTAAAGACTTGATTACCGTTTTGTTGAAGAATAACAGAGATTGGGATCAAAACCAAAACAATTAAAAACAATTTTTTAAACATTTTTTACAATATTTTACTTAAAATCAAATATTTTTAACAAAATTAAGACAAAAACCAAAATATGTTTAAAGACTTTATGAAAGCATTTGTTTTTCAACACAAGTCTAAAGAGAAAGAAATATTGAATGAAATGCAACACTACTTGCGCTCAATGTTTGCATCCCTGGCCTCACATACTGTGCCCTCTGTCAGCCGATCGACGCTTTTTTATCGCTTTCAGTAAATACCGTAAAACATGAGTCCTATTGAGTGGCCATCACTTCTGACCCGATTTAGAGTTAAAGAGGCGGACATTAAGTGGAAGTTTGGCTCAAAAATCATTGTCCCGACGGTTGGACTCATTAGTAAAGTGTGGACACAGTGTCTGAACTCAACCCGAATTCACAATCACTTCATTTTAACCGAAACTTTGGCCAAACATTACAACAATCCTCAGAAACGGCCGTTAATTACAATATCAAACCATTCCTCGTGTTTAGACGACCCCTTAATGTGGGGACCATTAATACCCCTTAAATGGCAACTCAATTCTGGTCGTCATCGGTGGTCAGCCGCCGCTCAAGAGATATGTTTTACTAATGGTTTATATTCAATGTTCTTCTCTTTGGGGAAGACTTTTCCCATAATCCGTGGGAAAGGTATATATCAACCGGCGATGGACTTTGCTTTGGAACTGTTAAGAGATGGACAATGGATTCACTTCTTCCCCGAAGGGAAGGTCATTATCACTGAAAAAGATGCCGAAAATAATGATTCAAAAGTTGAAAGCAATAGCAATAATGAAGACACGGGTCGGGAAAAGAAGGTGTCGTATGACCTGAAGTGGGGTTTGGCTCGACTGGTGTTGGAACACGTCTTCAGTGATAACTCGTGTCCAGAACTGGAAGTACTTCCTATCTATCACTTGGGAATGAATGATATTTTGCCGACAAAAGAGCCATACATTCCCCGCATCGGCAAAAGGACCACATTCTATGTCCGAGACAACGGACCCATACTTATGGACAGAGAGTTTGTGCAGACATTGGTTGAAGACATCTCTTCTTCTATTAGTTCTAAAGAAAAACGAATAAAAATAATGAAATTCTTTGAAAAAGAAATGAAAGACTTGAAGACAAAAGCACTTAAACTTCACAACAGTTTTGAGACAACCGTCCAATCAATTAAACAAAACATTTAATAATTGTTTAAAATTTATTTATTTTTTAAAAATAATATTCAAAACTAAAAAGTGATTCAAAAAGTGATCAAAGATTTACAAAATATTATCAATTGTTTGAGATTTTGTTGAAAATATAATATAAATAGTCTTTTGTTTGAAATTATTTACAAAAATATATTCAAATTAATTGTTATTTAGAGTCAAATGAGACGTAAATTATATATCAATTCATTTCAAACTAGTTTTCAATTATTAACGAAAGTATTGAAAGCATTGGTCCTTAAAATCGGTTAATAATTCGGTTCTTCGGGTAAACAAAGCAATCATTACTTCAGTGAAGGAATTGTTGTCAAAAGGAATTTCGTTGACATCTCTTCCTTACTACTGGTGTTGTCATTGTCCTCACAATCACTACCCATACTGTTGGTCAGTATTGGGATCGTTGGGTATTGTATGCCATCGATGGTCACTATTGGTGGAAAAGAGCTGCCAATATCTACCGGCGCTGTAATAATCTCTATATGCGCTGTAGGGATGCTGTCGTCAACCAATCCGTCGTGAAATTGAAACGTGAATTCACTGTTTGACGAGTCTTTAGGTGTGATCTGTTCGGAGTCGCCCAACACTGCGGTCGTGAGCGTCGCGTTTACGTTAGAGGGTTTGCACTTTGATTTGGTAGACGTCAGTGTTGTAGTGGTGGTCGCACTCGTAGTTATCATCGATTGGTTTGACTTCTTATTCATTTTAGTGTTACTTTTAATACTCTTTTTGGACTTAAGACCCGTACTCTGAGGGCCGACACACGAGTGCTTCTTGTGGTCGTGTTCTGAGGCAAACAAATGGCCACAACTCTGACAATCAAATAGAGTTATGAAATCGTTTTTATTACTCATTAAAGCATTCGTTATATTAGTGTTTGCAGTGCTTTCAGCCACTGTTTGGGCGCTTTCGTGGGCCTTCTGGTGCTCTCGAAGATGTGCACGACGTGAGAACGAGCGCAGGCATACATTGCACTGATGAGGTTTAATACCACTGTGTGTTAGTATATGTGCCTTCAGTTTGTCGGGTCTATTGAACTCTGAATTGAATGGAAATGTAAATAAAATGAATGGAAAAGGAAAGCAACAAAACCTACCCTTCGGACACCCGGTGACGGCCTTGAAGGGGCATTTGAACCGTTTGATGGGGTCGTGAACTAATTTATGTCTTTTTAGTTTATCCCTTCGGTTGAAGGAAGCGTCGCATAGATTACAGGAAAAGGGTTTCTCTCCGGTGTGTATCACTAAATGCACTTTCAAATAGTTTGCGGTTTTGAATGTCTTCTCACAGTATTGGCAGACATGAAGACCCGACCCGTGAGTCAGAAGATGTCGTCTCAAATACCTTTCACAGGGAAACACTTTATTACAGTTCTGACACGGGTAGTGGTGGGTAGACGTCGCCAAATGGTGCTCCAGTGCTGCCGGTGTTGTGTATTTGTTGAGACACTTCTGGCACCGAAAATATCTTTGTCCGGTTCGGGAGCCTTGGTTTGGGTACAGAGAGTGAGAGTATTGATGAATACCTAAGTCGTAAAGAGTACTAAATGTTTTGTTGCACTGATGGCACCGGTATGTCATCTCAGTCTCGTGTGTTTGGATGTGATTGAGGAATGGCTCTAACTCTGAGAACATGACTCCACACGAGCTTTGAATACATTTGTAAACCTTTTCCCGTTTGTGAGATTTCATGTGACTCTTCAGTTCAAAATAGGTTTTCCCATTGTATGGACAGTACGGACAGACATATGAACTGTCGATTGGGTTTCGTTCAATCAATTCCTCACTTCTTTCTAACTCGTCCTCAGAAATGGGTTTGTCCTTAGAGTTGGACTGCGGAGGGAGAGTGTGAGCCAAGCCGTCGGGCCATACCTTATGGGTTTGCATATGTTTTTTGACATTACCTGAGATTAAATACAAATTAATTACAAATCAAATTAAAACCAATAAATGACTGACTCTTTTGTGCAAAAGCGCGGCCGCAGACAATGCACTGAAAGGGCTTCTCTCCGGTGTGGCATCGGATGTGTTGTTGGAGATCAAAGTTCTTATTAAAACTCCCTTTCCATTCAAAAATCAAAATTAATTTCAATTCAAACAACAATTAAATATCATTTGACTTACGGTCACAGAAACTGCACTTCAATTTCGATGATCTCTTCGGTGACAACGGATCCGACACTATATTTAAATCACTTTTAATAACTCTCTTCCGAGTCTTATGAGTGCTGGCCTTCAGATCAGATGATGGCAACACATGTATGGCTGCGTCTAATTGTCTCTTTTGTTGAACACTTGATTTGTTTTGAGATTCTTTTGGTTTAATATTTGAAAACAGATTTGAATTTTGAGTTATCTTTGAGTGACTTATAGTCGATGTGATTGACGTCGGGTTTGAAGACGCGATCACTGATATGGGGATCGAGTTATTGGTGGCGATTGGCGTCGACTGAAGGTTGAGTACGAAATTTGAGGGAAGAGTTACTGAAGAAGTATTTATTGTATTATTTATTGAATTGTTTGTCGTTTGGACTAAAAAAGAAGTCGAAACCAAGTTATTGAGTAATAGAGGGAGGGTTTGGGCAGCCGTTCCCGTATTGCTCGACGTCTGACTCATTTGATTGGAATTATTATTTGTATTATTTATACCCATTAATACAGAGAACGTGTCGTTCCCTTCGTGACCGCCCAAAGAATTGTCAGTCAAGTGAAGAGCTGAGGGACTGATGGTTGAGATGTTCCCCATGTTTTGTTCGAGACTAGAGGTCAGGGATAACAAATCGGATTCACTTAATACCAGACCATTTGCTATCGAAGGTAATGTTGGAGACATAGGAAGCGATAGATGAGAGCCCAGGGATGTCATGTTGGATGGTTTCATAGTGATTGAATGCGAGGGATGTGTTTGTGTGAGTGTCGATGAAAGGGACAGTTGGTTCGTATGTTTAACTGCTTTACGTCCGCACTCTTTCTTGTGGTTAACAAAGTTGTTGAGAAGAGAGAACTGTTTCTTACATTTCCCGCATTGAAACACATCTTCGTCTTCCTCTTCAGCACCTGATTGTGTGAAATGTCATTCAATTTAAATGTAAATCAATTAAAACTCAAAACAAATTTCAGACAAAAGTTTATGCGATTGTTTGCAACCCTTTTAAATACATACCAGTGTTGGAGAGGTTAGTGTTCACAACATTGGGATTATTGAACAGCTGTTGAACCGCTAAAACGGTTTGATTGTCCAGTGCTGACACACCTGTGCGGGGAATGAGACATGAATTTCAATTTATTATTAAAACAAAAATCAATTAATTCTTAAATAAATTGTTTTCAAGACTTCACTGAAGACTATCTATCGCTCACTCATTGAGGACAACATATCTAACCATTCATTATATAGTTTGGCATTTAATCCGTTGTTTAAATCCATTTGTTTTGCAGGCAATCAATGGATTGGTTGTGACCTCTGTTTGGGA
>JAQGAT010000079.1:0-66314 GCA_034687845.1 Pantelozetes paolii | reverse complement strand
TTATTGTCACTGATACCAATATAATATGTTGAAAATTTAATTTATAATAATATATCCAAAATTGTTTTATTATTAAACTATAGCACAATTATGTATCTATAAAACCACAATTTAAAAATAGCATATTAAAATCATTAATATGACTTTAAGGAGGTTTTATAATGTGCCTATTTAAACTCAATTATCTTCTTTCACCTCAATAGTTTCAATAATTATTTAATCTATCACAATTTTTTATTTTATTTATGAAACAGGATTTATTTTCTAATATAGACAGTCTACCATCTAAACCACGATGAATAATCTATTACAATTATCTTAAATTTAAATGAGGTAGATATGAATAATATGAAAATATTGATTTATTCAAATACAGAGTAATATACCACCTACAGTTAATAATTATGATAAATAAATATGTATTATTCTGCAATTATTAATATATGCAGGATGTAATTAAATCAAAATACACTGAAATTGAGAATATATACAAATACTAATATAATTCATCAGCAAATGAATTGAAAGACTGATTGTAGAGACCATGGACAATTTTCTAAAATATTGCTGTAATTTTAAGGATACAGATAATGGTGATATTCTTAATATTGGTATGGAATATGAGCTCGGATACTATACAAATATCTCAATTTCACTACTGTCATTGATAAACACACCGGAACTATTTTATTTTGAAGAAATAATTTCATCAAATAATCAAAATATAACATTTTATCAATGGTGCGGACCATTAATGTTAATCTTTATACATTTTGTCGAATTGAGTAGAGAAAGGTACATTTGTAGTTTAACAATTATAATTTAATACATTATTATTTATTGCAATTAATAACTTTATATTTAGAGTTAAAATACGACCCTATGTCAAATCATTGGATATATTTGACGATAAACTTATAAATCAATCAGAAGATTCAACAGACTTCGGAATTTTAATAATTGACTCTGGTCAATATCAGAATTTAATTTATAATAAATTTGGAGAAAAATCTACTAAACTTTCAAAACCCATTGGAATGTCCTATAATTCTCGAATTTTAGCAAGAACAATTAAAGGTAAAATTTAATCTATTTTCTTGTACATTGTTTAAATACTGTATACACTTTTTAAATTGATTAATATATAGATACTTATATAATATTGTAATTATATTACAGTAGAGAAACCGTTATTCAATCAATTGTTAAGCTTTGATATTGAGGTCTATTATATGATATTTATTTCAATAATTATCATATCTTTGATAACAAGTGTTAAGAACCGAACCGTTAAGTCATTCTTCACTACCTTTTGGTCATATCTTTCAGTAATTCTTTCCGATTATTATTCAATGAAAATCAGTACCACTTTTGATAGACTAATGTCCAGCACATGGCTATTGGCAGCCACTGTACTCTTGTCTGCGTTTTCGAGTCAGATCTGGAATCAAATGATCAAAAGTCAACCGATTTTATGGATAGACTCATGGAATGACCTGTTTATGTGGAATGACATCAAAATAGTATCGTTTGAAGCGAGTGGTCTTGTTAACTTTATTAATGCAACTAAACACGATGACCCGGAATGGCATGCAATCGCTGAAGACTTCAGAAAAAGATTAGTTCGTATCATAACTTATCCAGAAATAGCAAGAATGGAAATTGATCCTGATACACAACTGCCCTACGATGCAATTAGGTCCGGTGAGGTAGCACTGGTAGCTTCATGGATTCCTGCAAATATTTATAAACTTAATCTTATTACAAATGAGACAGCTGAATTTAGAGAAGATATTGATTATCACATATCTGCGCATGGTGATTCTATTCAGCCATTATTCTTGATTACAAATCCTTTCAATTTCAACAAAACTTATGAACGTATTCTCGATTTAATGTAAAAATAATTGATTTTTGATTTCATTTAAAATATAAAACATTTTTGTTATACTTTGAGAACAGAATCAGTATTTTATGCGAAAGTGGTTTACAAGACTACCAGAAAAGGATTGCTTTGAATCCAGTGAAGGATTTCTTTGAGAAACCTGACCTTGCTAAGTATGAATTCAGTGAAATCTTTTTCACAAAAATTAAGAGTATTTTTCAATTGTATTTGTATTCAATTTGTATTTGTTTTATCGTTCAAATAATTGACCTTTCACTTTTCAAATTCATTTAATTAATAGATAATACTGTAGCTTAATAAAGCAAATCCTCAAACTGATTTTACTATGCTCATTTGAGAAACTAAGAACAAATACACACCTAGATAAAAATATAAATTATATTACAGTATTAATTGACACGAGTTAGATAGTAACTTACCAAGTTCATAATCAACTTTCAATTAATTCAATGTAAAATCAGTTATATTTTTATTTTTAATCCTTTTCTACACATTATGTGGTCTTTAACTCACTTTTGACTCAAACCCAGAATATTTAGAAATTATTTCCATTCAAAACTCAATTGTTTCTCACATTTCAACCAAACGTTGACTAAAAATACTATTTTTGAATCAAATTTTGTTTTAATTTTAAAATCAAATATTAATTTATTTCATAAACCAATTGATCCCAAGGTCTCAGAAGTGATTAACCAGTGTTATCTCAGAAATCGTATTCATTTGTCATTTGTTTTATTTGAATTCAAAATATTTTATTTTATTTTTAATCAAAATTACATTAAATATTAATTTTTATTATACTTTTGACTCAAACTTAACATTTATTACAAATATTTTTATCTGAATTTCAGATAATTTTCATTAATTTGTTCACAAAATAAACATTTTATTGAAAATATAATTCAGATTTTGAATGGATTTTTGCATTACTTTGTATTAAATGTTAAGAAATATTATAATTATTTTATTAATAAAGCTTTCATTCATTGAAATATATTTTGCATTTGTTTTAAGAAATTATTTTCAAATTTAGATATATTTTGAAAAATATTAGAATTGTTTTCAATTGTAATTCAATTCTTAGGCTTTAATGAGACAATCAATCACTAACTGGATTGAAATACCCCTTAATAAGGGGCCCTTATTCTCATCAATGATAAGGCGAACAATAGGTCATCAAAAGCGACAATAATTTAGATTTAATACACATTTATATCACAGTATTATATGAATTATGAAATAAAACCAAATCTAAACAAAACTTTATTTCAATTTTGTTGCAAAACTAATGTCTATTTCGATTGAAATTGCATTCAATTGTCTTCTTATCAAACATTTGTTGCAAAATGTGTTCAATATTTTGACTTATGGACAGACAGTCGGACACCACTGGTAGGACTGGGCGTCTCGTTTGGCAATACTTTATTCAATGCAATCATAGCTCGATATGAGATAACACTATCGTTAAGCCAACTCTTGATCTCATTTGGATCGGAAACGGCTTGAGTTGGCAATAGAGTGCTCGCAATGAATGTATTCAAGTCATCGGAACTGTCGTTCAGATCAGTAATAAGTTTTGGTTCGTTTGCATCCATTAAACCAAACAATTGATTGCTTTCGTAGTATTGGTTAACATTTGGATTGCTTTCAATCGTCTTATTAGTCATACCATTGATGGCAATACAGTCGTTAAGATCGATCACCAATTGATCCGTTGAGTCGTTATTAAAGCAATTCATTTGCTGTCCAATCAGTTGCGGCGGACAGTTGTATACCAAGGCTTGGTTTGAATTCAACTGATTATCAATCGATGACTGAGTAATAGCACTGTTGTCCAGCGCTGGCACTTCCAATGTTAGGCCTTCTTGTGGTATAACTATTAGATTGTTGTCACTCAACAGCAGATTCGTCGGCACTTGTATTACATTCAAAGGCTGTCCACTCGTGTCTGTTTGTAATACCATCTGAAGTGTAGGCGAAGACTTTGCAATCATAGTCTGCTGTTGTTGTGGGACAGCCATCAGTTCCATCGGCGACGAGACTAACAGTATCTGTTGGGCAGTGGTGTCGGTGACCGAGAGGTCATTGGTGTTAATGATGACCGAGTTATTCAAATCCAAAGCATTGAATGTTGTGTTGAATGTATTGAAAGCATTCAAATCCAAACCAGTCATCAGTTGTGGCACTGAATTCATGTTTTGGACACAATTTGGACTCAAAATAATCGTTTCATTCATTTGTATTGAATTATTAGTAATAAAACAATTGTTTCCATTGAGTGCTGAAGACATTGCCATCATTTGGACACAAGAAGACAATTGTAATCAAATTGGGGTTCAATTAAATGATACCAAAAGTGTAGAGAAATTCAAACATTAATTCAATTAAACCTAAAATTAGTGCAAAAATCAGTGAAAAACATGAAATGAAAACAAAATTTGAAAAACACTTACAAAACAACACTTTTTCCTATCATTTGTCAAATGAGTTGTTATTTCAATGTTTTGTCTCTTATTTAATACAAAATAATTTGTTTTCAAATTCAATGAAAATATTTATAAAAATATTATTAAAAACTAATTTTAATTGTATTTAACATTGAATTCAGTTTTCATTGAATCAAATGTTTGTCTATTTTTTTGATACGTTTTTGTTTCACATATTTATTACGTATTCAACAGTTAATACGTTTTTATACCTCAAAACACAGCAAACAGTTGAAAGGGTTTCACATCTTTTAGACGTCTTTTTTGGTTTCAATGCTAAACATGTTATTCAAAAACGACGTGAAACACAATCTTCTGTTTTTCAGATCCCCTTAAAACTTATCGCTTTCATAAAGTAAAGGGTGAGGTAAAGGGGGAAAAGGGTATGAATAGGGGGTATAAAGGGGTATAAAATGCTATTTTATTATTTGAATTAAATATTATTGAAAATAAAACGTTTAGACAAATATGGGATAAATGCAATGAATCAGCACTTATATGGTGAACATATAATTAAACTAACCTTGGTTGTCTATTAATACTGATTTTGATGATTGTGTTAATCTTAGATCTTATCAAAACTTATTTGCAATTATTTTCACTTATATTATATGAATATAAAAACTAAACTCAAATTATTTGACAAAAAAAAATCAATTCAATGAAAATCATTACAAAAAGCAAAGAAGAGGTAAAATATAATACCTGTACTAAAACTACGTATAGATTTATCCCTGGCTACTGGTTTGGTCACTACCAGGTCATTTGATATTCACTAAAAGTGCATGTGTTGTAGATTTTGGTACTTTTATTACACTCTCTGATCATTACTTTGAGTTTTAATTACTTATTATAAATGAAATGAAAAAAAAGTTTAAAAAACATAAAAATGAATAAAAATTTTGCAAATCTTTTCAAATCTTGAATTCATTTAAAGCCACAGAAGATGTGCTAAAGGTATGCAAAAATGTGAACAAATAATAGGAAAGGAGAAAAATTTTAGTCTCTTTTAATGGTAAACACATGTCAGGAGTTCCGGAAGAATACAAGACAAGAGATTAGATGAGAAAGTGTTGAAACAATTGGCAAACAATTGATAACATAATCTCTGAATTGAAAGCAATATTGAAATTACGTTTGAAATGCTTTGAACTCTTGAGTCACTCAGAGAACGAATGACTCGTTTCTGCAGTCATTCAGTCATTCAGTCATTCATTGATTCATTTGAAGAGAGGTTTCAAAACAAATCACTTTTTAATTCAAAATAAACTCTCATTTAATCTGTTTTTGTCTTTAATTACAAGTTTTCAATCAATTATTAGTGAAATAATGTTTTAATTGAATGAATGTTTGAATAAATTTATGTTTTATTTAATTAAAACTTTTATTTAATATTAAAGACGTTTTTAATTACAACTAAACAATAGATTTGTGTTTTTGGACTCAATTGGGACTCAAATGAAGTGATTATGCATTTGATGTCGATTTGGATATAAATATCAATTAATTGTTATTTAAATCACAATTGATTTGACAGACAATCAAACGATTGGTTTGTATTCAGTGTTTGCTTTGCTTTTAAATCATTTCAAAACAATTGAAAAATATTTTATAAACAAACCATTGATTCAGTCATTCATTCACTCATTGATTGAGTCATTGATTAAACATTTCATTGTTTTTGTGTTTTTCAGACAATTATTACATATTTTTTGATCAAATGTTTTGCTTTTCATGTCTTTTCAGTCATTACTTAAACTCAAACACTGTTTTGGTTTTGAGAAGTGATTGAAACGAAGACCAAAACAAATGACTTCTTCTTCATCTCAATCACCAATTGGTGGCCAAATGGAGGCCTCAGTGGACAGTAATCGCTCGTTTGGACTCAACTCCCGATCCAACAGTTCATCTCCCGTTCCAGTCATACCTTCGACGACATTGAATGCCAATAACAATGAAGGTTTGGCTCGACTTAAGACTCTCTACCCCTTTGTTGAAGAGTCAGAACTACCGAAGCAGTGGTCGTCCAAAGACAAGGCTAACTTCATAACCCTTTCCGAAAATAACCTGAAAGTGCACTACAAAGGTGTAGGAAAGGGTCACAAAGACGCGGCCGCAGTTCGGGCCACACATCCCATCCCTAACGGATGTCTTCTATATTATTATGAAATCAAAATCATTAGTAAAGGAAGGGATGGCTATATGGGTATAGGTTTGGCCGCACAAGGAGTTAATATGCAACGACTGCCCGGTTGGGACAAACAGTCGTATGGATATCATGGAGACGACGGCCACTCGTTTAACAGTTCAGGTACGGGACAACCATACGGCCCGACGTTCACGACGGGAGACATCATAGGTTGCGGTTATAATTTGGTTTCCGGTAATTGTTTTTATACAAAAAATGGTCTCAACCTCGGCGTCGCGTTTCCCGATTTGCCTAACGTTCCCCTCTATCCAACTGTTGGTCTCCAAACCCCTGGAGAGGAAGTGGAGGCCAACTTCGGGTGCGAACCCTTCTGTTATCACATCGAAGAAGATTTAATTGCTTTACGGAAACACTTAACCGAATCTATTGTCGAATTTCCGGTCAAATACACCGAATGGCAGACAACTGTCCACCGGTTGGTGCAGTCGTGGCTCATACACAACGGCTACTGCGGAACCGCCGAAGTGTTCAGTGAAGCGACAAAACTTGACTTCAAAGAGAATGTCCAACACATCCGACAACGGCTTCGGATTCAACAGTTAGTCCTCAGCGGACGGATAGGAGAAGCCATTCAAATGACGAACCGTTTGTATCCAAACGTATTAAAAGACAATCAAAACCTTCTCTTTGCCCTCAAATGCCGTCAATTCATTGAGTGGGTTGGGGGTAATGAGTCGGACAGAGCGCCGATCGCGACGGCAGTCATATCTTCATATTCGCCCAACAGTTCAACAAACGGTGTGAATGACTGCAACGGAAACGCAAATGACGTACAAATGGACGTCGACTGCAATGAAAACACTTCCGACACAAACAACTCCTACTCTGAAGAGCAAAGTGTTTGTGAGGAAAATGAGGCCAAAATCACACGACTTTTAGCGTTCGGTAAAGAACTCCATGCGCTCTCACAACAGCTTAAACGCCAATTCGGCACAAATGAGTACAACAAACGACTACTTGAAGACGCGTTCAGTCTTCTGGCGTATACCGACCCCTGGAACTCACCCGTCGGTTGTCTTTTAAACCCAAGTGAAAGGGAAGGCGTGTGTCAACAGCTCAACAACGCTATCGTCATGTCTGACACTGGCTCTGGCAGTCATAGGGTGGCTCTGGAGACCATCATTAAGCACACGAAGGCACTGATGGGTAAGAACGGTCAGTGCGGTGCTTGGATTGTAGACCAGATCTAATAATAATTTATATAATTTAGAAGTTTTTCATAATTTATATATAAATTGCTTTTCATTTCAATGTTATTCACAAAACAATTGACAAACAATTGAATGCTTTTCCAGAAAATGAGACAAAAAATGAATTTTTCAATAAAAATGACTAAAAGTTAACAAAAATTAAAAAACATTTTAAAAATAAAAACATTTTTTGTTTTAATTAATATTTTATTTGTTTTTGAGTTCAAAATATTGTAATCTTTTCTATAAATGAATATAAAATACAATTAATTAATAAATAATTGAATTAATAATTGATATATAGTTTAATTGAAGTGACCAGTGATGGAGTGGCCATGGTCATACCCTGGTCATACGCTCATCCATATAAGAACAGCTCATTTGTTACAAACAATTGAAACGAAACCTGAATTAAAATCATTTCATTCATTCCTTGTTTTCGTTTTACTCTTGTTTTAGTCCCTTAGGCTTATAGAGTGCCGAATGGAATGGCCTCCACCTCTCCTCAGAGCACAGTTCGTCCAAATTGTCCTTTTGTTCCTTTATGTCCACTTCGGGGTACAGTTCCTGAAGGTATTCAATATCGACGTCTGGGAACCGCTTCAGCAGTTGTCGGACATAAAACTTCTGTTTAAATATTAAACACTTTTTTTGTTTTAACAGTTTTTCTCTTAATTTGATTTTGAAATCATAAAACTCTTTCCCAAATGCCGGTGCGTTTAGGGCTCGCCATTTGGTGTTCATTCTGTACGGCATTATATGCTCAGAACAACCGATCCTTCAAAACGGGATAAAAACATTAGAAAATGGTTTATAACAGCGAAAACGCCATTAAAGGCCATACCATCGCCAGCGCCCGAGAAAATCTCTTCTAAAAGCCTTCGGTCGCTCACCAGTACATCCCTCCCCGACCTCCAGTTCCCAATAAGCTTTGTTCCTCTCTCTGACCACTTCTTCTAAGTTGATCATACTTTGCTCAACTCTGTCGATGCGTTCAGGGCTGGGGAACGGCTCGACCGCGTCTTTGGCCGACTCTTCCATAGTCTTCAACATATTTCGCTCCTTATATAAGACAAACCATAACTTATGTAAATCACTGTTGGATTTGATCCGCAGCTCATCTTTACGCCATTCCCGGCCTTAAGAAGTGATACAAAACCAAAGAAGCAATGAATGGATTGAAAGACAACTGAATTTGGTTTCAATTAAAACCTGTTTTCACTTCACTTTCGCCCCAATTCTTCGGGTCGTCGAAGAACTCCATGACATCTAAATTGGTTGACGTCTTGTGAATACATCTCATTTGAGACCAATTGGTGGCCAACCGATGAGTGAGTGAAGAAGTGAGTGATTGTCTCAATGAATGGCATTTCAATAGCATTGGTATTGAATTAAAACAAATCATTGTTTTGTTATTAAATGTGATTTCAATTTCAATTCACTTTTCAATGGATTTTCACTTTATTTACAAAATGTTTGTCAAAACACATGTATTTGAGACACAATTATGACAACAAATAACGTCTAATATATTGAAAACCCTTTGAATGAGAAGTGAATACAAATTGAACTGAAATTTGTAAACGTATTGAACGGAAGACCCAAACAGTGAACCAAAAGTCTATTGAAAATCACATTTCATTTGATTTGTATTTTTTTATTGCATTTGAAATACAAATAATTACCGAAAATAATGGCCAACAAAATGGCGGACATTTTCAACCGATTGGGCAAAAACCCGTCGGGACTTACTGTAGGAATCAAACTGTTATTAGCGGCCGGAGGGTTGGGCTACGCGGCCACTCAGTCAGTGTACACAGGTTTGGCTTTATTTGCGATTAATTCAAATGATTTGTTAATAACCCTTACCTACCGGTGCTAACAGTCGATGGTGGACACCGAGCCATCATATTTAGCCGATTGGGTGGTATCCAACCCGGGATATACTCCGAAGGATTGCATTTTCGGTAATTCCTTGTCTGATGTAATGCTTGTGTAATATTGATCGCAAATCTCTTCTTCAGTATTCCGTGGCTTCAGTGGCCAATCATTTATGACATCCGTTCCCGTCCGCGAAAGATCTCTTCCCCGACCGGTAGTAAAGACCTACAAATGGTTAACATAACGCTTCGAGTGTTGGCCAGACCCGACGCCCTACAATTGCCGCATATATACCGGGTTTTAGGCATTGATTACGACGAAAGGGTTTTGCCGTCGATTTGCAATGAAGTGCTGAAGAGTGTGGTCGCGAAGTTCAATGCCTCGCAACTGATTACCCAACGACAACAGGTCTCTCTACTGGTGCGCAAGGAATTGATAGATAGGGCGCAAGACTTCCATATAATCCTCGACGACGTGTCCTTAACTGAACTCAGTTTTAGCAAAGAATATACCGCTGCTGTTGAGTCCAAACAAGTGGCACAACAGGACGCACAGAGGGCTGCGTTCACTGTAGAACAGGCCAAACAGGAACGGCTGCAGAAGATAGTTCAGGCGGAAGGAGAGGCCGAAGCGGCGAAACTGATATCCTTTTTCTTAATTGATTTGAATTTTGTTTTAATTCAGTAATCATTTGCCAAACGATGACATTTGGGCTCAGATTTCAAACAATCAATTGTTTGTTTGCTTTCTAATCAATGATTTAAAGGTCTGTTATCTTAGTATTGAAAGAGTGCTCAACCGTTTAGAGCACTCGGCGTTTAGCTCATCGCTCAGTACTGTAAAGGCCAGACCATATCATAATTGGATTGATTTTATTAAACGATTATTTCATTAGTGTTTGAAATAGTCTTTGAAATGAATCCAAACATAAATGAAATTCATTTAAAACTGATTAACGATTTCTTTAGTAATCTGATGGCAATCACAACACAAAACACTAATTGCTTTATACTTTCCAATGCTTTCAATCATTTTCCTTAACTTTGAATTTGTTTTTTTGAATACTTGGGTGAAGCCATCACTAGGAATCCGGGTTATCTTAAACTCAGGAAAATAAGAGCCGCTCAACAAATCGCGAAAACGGTATTCAAAATCAATTTTCATTTATAATTGAAAACAATTTTTACAAAAATGAAATTCAATTCAATTTTTATATGAATTCAATGAAACCATTGATTTTTGTTTGACATTACATTCAATCGTTTTTTATTTTGATTTTCAATTGCATTAATCTTTAATTTATTTTTCGCACAGATATCTCATTCACAGAATAGAGTTTACCTCAACTCAGGGTCTCTTATGTTGAACATTGCGGACAAAGACTTTGACATAACGTCAGCAGAGATAGCAAAGGGAAAGAAATAATAATAAAAAGCATTTAATTGTCAATCGATTTATGAAATTCACTAAAAAACCAATAATTAGTTTTGAAATTAATTACAAAAACTGAGAATAACTTTAATTAATATCTCTTTTTATCCACAAAATCGTGAAATACTGTTATATTTGAGTCAAAATACAAATCAATTGATGTCTTATTTACATGACTTATAGCTAAGCATAGAGTGAATGACAAAATGATTTTTCAATTTATATCTTCTCTTAAAATATTGTTTTCGTATTTCAATGAAAAACTAATTTTAAATAAAGTTTGAAATTTTGATATTCAGTGAAGTGTTTATCAATTCATTGTTATGTCGACAAACAGTTGTCTTAAAGAAGTGTAAACCGCTATAAGAGTTCACTGAAGAGTTTGAAACTGTTTTGAAAAGTAACACAAAAGTGATTCAATCATAAGGTGTGACCCAAAAACTCATTTTATTATTAATTTGTTTTGTATTCACTATTTATATACATTTTTTTCATTTTTATTATTCATTCGCCCATTCATTACATTCATGTCTTGCATTCGTGTGCCATCAGCACAGGGCTTAGCAGTGAATTCATAAATTAAATACATAAAAAATTTGCATATTTTTAGTAATACTAATGATTTGAATTGATTTTGAGGTCAATATTCTTCTGATTATCTAAACCTTCATCTGTCAAGTGTGCCGTTATATTCATACCTGTGCTGTAGCCTTGAAATGGTGATAAATTATTCAACAAATAATTACTACAATTAATCGCTTAATTAGTAATGATTTCCAAGCTATTGAAAAATGAAAATTTGAAGCTCAGGCTCAGCTCTAAAATATCTAATTTTGATAAAAGGTTTCGTAAAAACTCAATGAATATTAAATGAATTGCAAAACTAATGAACCGTTTGTTAGAGAGTTTACAGAATATTCTGTTTTGATATTTATTTGCAATCGATTTTATAGACAAACAAATATTCAAAGCATTCACTGATATGTTTGCCATAAATAAGATTTGAATTCATTTTAACTATAAATCTATAATGGATTTAATGTTCAATAAAAATGTCAGTATTTGTCGTCAGTTATGATATGTTTTGTTATCTTTCTGTCGGATCTGAGTCTGAATTAACCACACATTGTATCAAAAGATCAAAAGTCAAAAACTACATAAAAATATTCTCTAAATAGTCTCTGAATTCAGTGAAATGTATATTATATGTGATTCAAAGGAAATGAAGACTTGATTTGATGTACAAATCGATCACTTTATCGACTGAAGTCATGAAATAAGAAATTATAACATTTTCATCACTAATACAAAAGTTATTAATCCCTATTGTGCTTATAATTATAACGAAGGTTAACTCAGACGTTGTGCACAGAATACAGAATATTCCGCACAATGTCTTTGATTGATGTTTGATATTAAACCATTGAAATGAATGCCATTTACGGCTCAGGCGCTCACTATTTCACTATTTTTTTGTTCATTCTTAGCAACTGTTTGTCCAAACGTTTCATTGGTTTATATTTTTTGATACCATTCCCAAGATTTTGATGGTTTTGTTAAATAAACCCCAAAAAGATATTACCAAAAAGTTTTTAGACATTAATCGCTAATATTTTGTGACTTTAAAAGCAATTTATTTATATTTTATACTTTCCTCTAAAGAAACTACTGATGAAAATGAGTTACAAATCGATGACAACATTGAAAATGAAAAACAATTTACAGAATATATTAAAAATCTATTGTTTTCTTGAAAATATCGATAAAAAGAGACAAAAGTATTGAAGAAATGATAAAAGAGTTATAAAATTGTTATTCAAATTGAGATTAGATTAAAAATAAGATTAAGATTAAGACTTAAATTCAATGTATTTGTGATTCAGTCGATGAGGAAAGGGTTGAATTTGTTAACGAATTTGTTAACGAAGTGCTGGCAGTCATGTCTATACGTGTGGTCAGTATGTCCTCTAAGTTTGGGCACTCGAGCACTGCTGCGCCGACACTACTTCTCCTTAACATCATTGACGTAACTAAAGTCCATTTGTTGGTCAGGGGGTCATAATTCTCGACTGTGTTTAAACTACTGCTGCCGTCGTTGCCTCCGATTGCTATAACAGACCCTCGGCTTCAATCACTTCATGAGTACTCCTATTGAATAGTTTGAAGGAATTTAATTAATAATAGAGTGTCAGAGGAGAGGAGGAGAGCACTTACCGCCTGGAATGCATTGAGGGAACCGTTTCCCAGGCATTCCTCAACGGATCAAACCGTTCTGCACTACACATACAAAGGGATCCGTCATTCCCTCCCACGACGTACAGCATTCTGTTGAGAGCTGCCACTCCACTACTGCTCCGACGGCTAATCATTGATGGCATTGCCTGCCATTTACCCTCCTTTCCAATACAATCATTAATATTTGTATTCATATATTCAATTGAATGGTTCACTCACTCGGGGATCAAACCTTTCCACAGATGACTGATAGTTGGATCCGTCATAACCACCGACTGAACCGAAAGAGAGTTTCAATTATGAGTAGAAATAAAATATTTAGTCAATTGTGAGACAAACCCGCGTATAGACAGCCCTCGAGGACAGACAGACGACAATATCTTCTTCTGGTTTCCATTGCCTGAACTGAAGACCATTCAGCGACTAAAGGGTCGTAACGCTCAACACTGTTCAGACACGAAGCACCTGAAGGTTACAAATATTCACACCTTATATAAAATGCTAAATACTATGAAACAGTGAGAGCCTAACCATCATAACCTCCGGCAACATAAATCAGGCCATTGAGTGCCGCAACGCCTAAACAACTCCTTTTAGTTCCCATATGTTTAATGTTTGTCCACTTATTCACAATCGGATCGTAAAACTCAGCCGAAGATAAATCTTTTGTCCCATTGTAGCCACCAATTGCAAACACCAGTCGATTAAGTGCAACCACACCCGCTCTGGACCTTCTTTGTGAGGTCGGAGCCAAAGAGCCCCAGCGGTCTAGTCTTGGGTTATAAAACTCGCACTCATTATGTATTGCAAATAGAGATCCGCCACCGATGGCGAAGACATAGGGCTTCAAACCATCGGGTATTCTCTGTTGTGTCCTTACTGTAGACATACTCTTCCTGTGCTCGGGGCTCAGGTGGTAGATCATAGCCTCAATAAGTAGGTCTTTGGCCGATTGGTTATTCTTAATCAATGTGTCTTTGCTTACGTTATCCAAAAGAAATGTCCGTTCCATGAGAGGTAACCTAACGTTTTGCAAAAGAGCGCCCAAATGTTGTTCCCGTGACTTGAGGTCATGTTTAACCCAAGACATGACAGCATTGTATACATTCTCTTCATTATTGATATTCAATTGATTGCTTGAAATAAGATTCACGACTTCAGTGATCGGCAATAACAGGAACTCCTCGGTTGCGGCCACTTCTTGGAAGTTCTCCAACGCATACCTGTGCGAAGTGCTCTGCAGTTCTGCACACGAGTGGGCGTCTGCAAAGCTCCTGATCCCCAGACAGTTGGAAGGGTGTAATTGGCGTAACAGGAATTTACAACAGGCCTCTCTTACAGACGACACCTGCAGAAGACTGGCCGCTGGCAGTAAGGACTGGACATTCTCTTCAGTTATGCATATCTGTCCCGTATATGCGTAGTCGACTAGAAGGTTGAGCGCAGTCATGTCCAGGTCATGAAGGGTTATCACAGTTTTGTTACGCTCTGCCATTTCGCCTACCATTCCATACAATAAGAGATAAAAATATTTATTGCAAACAATTTTCCGTTGAATTGATTTCAATGAATAAAACTTTTCAAATCACAGACAATACCTTAAATGCCTTACAAATACTCTACCAAACACTGCCAGCACAATCAACACTATCAATATTACCTTGTATACTTATATCAGACTAATAACTGATTCCTATGCTCTCTGTTTAATCCCAAATATTGTACAAAAGCAAACACAAGAGTGGTATCACAAGTCGTTCACACTATTAGTTAACCTGAATATTGTTGAGTATATTTGAGACAAACTCTTAGTCTAAACAAAAATTGTAATAAATTTTTGTTCAAAAAAGTTATAATAATTCAACAAATAATACAAAAAATTCATTCATTGGAGTGAATCTGATATTAAAGCTATGAATAGGGATTCAAATTAAATGATTTTGTGTTTGAGATAAAAAATATTTGTTCAAAACTTTTAGGTTTGCATTGTATTGTTGAGTCCAAACCCAGACCCAACGGTGCGATAAATTAATTTTCATATAATTTTTAATTAAAAAATCGTCAAAAATGAGTTGTGTTTTAATAAACTGTTATTATTTCACAGTTTTGTCAAACAATTGTCTGAAAAACATATTTTCTTCAATCAATCGCTTCAATGGGTTTGTAATTGTGTTTAAGTTTTCTCATAAGAGTTCAGTGAAATAGGGATTCAATCTCTTATCAGATCAAAAAGATTTTGACGTAATTTTCACTTACTATTGAACATTGCATTGAAGTAAGCACTGGCAGCCGCTAATACAACTTTATGGGCGCGAACTTGGCGTAGATTAGATGCCGGTGCAGGAGATGATGGATTGGTCGCTTTGGAGGCAGTGGTGGTGTTGTCAATCACTTCAAGACTGATATCACACAACTGATTGCTTTGTCTCATACTATTCATGGCTGAGAAGGAATTCCCCAAATGGTCTGAATTAACGTAATGTACTTGAGGTAAGTGCACGCCATCATTGGTCGGGGGCAGTGTCTCCATGAACTCAGCCGAAGCATCCATTTTTTGGTTGGATTTACTGCAAACCAAAAATCAATTTTTAATTTTCAGTTAATTATAGTTATTATAAAAAAAAGTCATTTTACAGTCAAAAAGTAAAACCAAAACCAAAGGAATAGAAGAGTTTATATAAAACTACTAAAACTAATGGTAGTATTGAATCGGAAAACCCCTTAAACTCCTGTTAAGTATTTTTATAATAATAGCATCAAGGACAATATTACAGCGTAACACGAATGGTCAACATTATAGCCAAACATAGTCCACAACTCTTGCTCTCAGTCTTCACTATTAATGAAGTTATAATTGAAACACATTTTCATAAACCAAACAATTATTAAGTCATTCATTGGTTTCCAAAACCAAAAACTGATTGTTCACTAAATTTATTGGACATATCATGAGAGGAGAGAATTTATGTTTAACAGTCACTCAATGAGTGGTGTGTTTAACATGAGTGGCACTGAAACACACTTTTAGATCTGAGATCTGAAAACTAGTTGCCATAATAACAAAGTTGACAATTTAGGGCTTACCATATGTGCCTGTGCTATAACCAGACGATGAGATTGCAGTTCAGGAAAATTAATTTACTATAACTTTAGACAACTTTTCAGTCGATTAATACTGAATCACATAATGTGTTTGGAATTGATATAAAACACAAACAAATAATGAGTTTTGCGTTTCAATACATAACCAAAAACTTTATCTCATATTTCATTGAATATATGAAAAAGTTATCCAAAAAACCAGATATAAGTGGAAAACTAAACTTGAATTCAAATCAGGATTCAGATTATGAACTGAGGGAACGGTAGATTCGGGCACAGACTCTATGCAACAGCTCTTTACACTTTATGAACACTTTTAGAGTAGGAAAAAGTGTTTTATATCTAAACTTATATATCATATAAGACTGGAGTCGAACCGTTCGATCGAACAGAGTCTTTGGTATCCAACAGCACAGGCATATACACAACACAACACAGAGCACAGTGCGATAGTTCGGGCGCAGCGTTACGTTGCTATGATTCACAAAAGCCCATACATTCTGACGGAACAGTTATATAGATATTGTACTCACAGATAGAAAATTGTATTAAAAGTAAAACACTTTTGTATATAGAATGAAGGGGTGAACGGCCGGGTATATCACTGGCACTGAATCGTTGGTATAGAGAGATTCAGGGGTAATCAACCTGTCTGTTAACCAGAATTGAGACATGCAAACACCAACCTGGTCAAATGTAACCACAAATCTAATGATGTTATGAAATACAGAATTATTTGTTGTTCTCAACAATAACTACATTTCAATGTTTGTAAACCCTTGTCATTGTTTGCAAACTGATTCACAAATCAATCAAATTTTATATTAAATTTTGTCCCCTTTTAGACCTCTTTTGAGAAAATTAATGCTATTTTTAAATATTAAATATTCTGTACAGAAATACATCAAAAATGTGAGTAATGATCAAGGTGAGGTGAATAGGGCTCGTATTACGTGTTATATTATGTTCAGATCGATTGGATAGGAGTCTGTTAGAGAAGACCCGGCGCTCAACAGAGCAGAACTTTAGTCTAACATTTATCTAAATATTTTTGTGAATCTTTGTTATTATTTAAACATCACTTCATTCCCTCTCTTTTGCCACTAATTATACTTTACATAAAAGCATACAAAACTACTCGTGTTTGCCTCCCATTCCATACAAAACCTAAACAGTTATGTAATTCACGTTTGATTTGCATCTGGATCTCCACATCCAATGCGTTCGCGCCGTCAGAACCACGACTTTGTCTGTACTGAGAATTACTGTCAAAACGTTAATACAATTTAATATTTTGTTTCTTCTTTAGTCAATCCAAACGACATTCAAGTGCTTAATGGTCTGTCGTTTGTTTGGCTAAACTTGCAAACACTGTATCTGATAATAAAGTGGCGTTTCTTTGCTATAGAAATACCAGAATTGCTGTCATTTATCCATCTGACAGTGCCAGTGATGCCAGTGCTCTACTCACTGCACAAACTATTGTAGTAAAGGAATAGCACTTATTATTCCTATTGTTATTCAATGGCAATGAAATAAAACTATTATACTTTAAAATAGTCGCAAAAATACTCATTTATAACAAACACTCAATTTCTTAATAGAGTGCTATAACGACTTAAAAGCACTGGTAGTTAGAGCTTAGTTTTGCGGAATAAGAATTTTATGACATTTAATGGAAAACACATTTAAATAATTTGAAAAAATTACAAAACTTTTAGTCTTTATATTTGAGAGACAATACAAACATTGTATACAAACATACCATTGAATGACATCCCTGTGCAACCGACTTCTACTTCTATAGTTGAATGATAACAGAGTGGGCAGAGACACAACACTCACTTCCCGATAGGCACTGTTAGGTGGATTAGGAACGGTATTATTAGTCGATGGCACTGTCAATGGCATCGCTTATTTCAAAAGCAATTATTGACCGAAAGTTTTATTGTTTTTTACAGCGATTTCTAAACACATTAGACATTGACTTAACTCTGACTTAACTTTCCTTAAAATGCAATTAAAAACCAATTATTTTATAATTTTAAACTCAAAGACACAAAACTTTGTAAGACTTAAACACAAAACAACTTTTATTGAGATAATAAAAATTGAAATAAAACTTAATAATTGAAAAACAAATTCAATAACAAATCATTTACACAATACTTGATATCTATTAAACCAAAATTCAGCGACAGTTTCATCAAAACAGGGTTAGAATTCATGTTATTTTTTCCTCCAAAGCAAATATCAAATCACTTTCTGATCATTAGATTGATTTCAGTATTCATACAAATTTTGAAAGTGTTTTATATCTGAGAGAAGTGTTTATAAACCCGTTATTTATCCCAATATTACTCAATAATACTAATGACTTAATGGCATATATTTTTTCAATTTGAAGTCAACTAAAACTTTTGTTGAATACCTGAGCTATACTTCAGGCCATTTCGAGGTTAGAATAAGAAATTCCCTTATCTTTCTCTGGTGTAATACCAGTGCTCTTTGCGAAGCGAGTTATTTGACACAATATCTAAGAATAATTTTGTTTCAAACTTTCCTGTCCTTCAAAACAATTATTTTTTTTTTATTTCTTGCGATTATAAGTAATTTTATTCATAGTTTTTATTTAATAAACATTTAATCAAAAAAATAATAAATAGTGAATGAAATCATTAAATAAATTGCTAAAAACGACACTCAAATTAATCACTTGAATGAGACGGTAACTAATTGTCTAAATATTCAGGTTATTTTAAATCTGAATAAACATTATAATTGAGTATTTGATCAAAAAGTAGTATTTTTTCAGTTAATGATAACAGAAATCTGTTTTTGTTTTCAGAGACTCTCAAAAGTCTTATTGACTTATCTTTGAAAACATGAAATCATTAATAAAATTATTATTGAATTAAAATATAAGTTCAGTTTTAATACTCAATGATTGCCTGCAACACATCATTTGCCCACCAATTCATACCATACCTTGACCTCAATATATGTCACAATAATTTGTATTAAAAAACAATAAAACCTCGAAATCATTGTAAACGGAATCACAATTTAATCTAAATATACATTTCCTACTAATTTGTGTTTTGGGTCCGACCCCTGACATCCGATTAATTAAATTCAGTGCAACAGTGCGTCAATTGATTTAAACGCTGTTTCAAAGGATTGTAATAATTATATTATTTGTTTTCATTTTATAGTTGAATAGGTATTAGACTTTAATTATAATTGAAATCTCAAATAAACACCTTTCCATCCATGAAGTCATCAAAAAATAAGATGACTTTCAAAAGTACAGTAATTGTTATAATCATTGAAATATTTAATAAAAATAAGTTTTGAAATAATAAATGGCATTAAAATTGCATTAACAATGAAATGCATACATAAAACACTCTATAATAAAAATGTTACACAAAAAACACCGGTTTGTTATCTAAAACTTGATCTTTGATCTCAAATCAATGGTGAAGTTATATAACTTTAACAAAATATTGATTAGTTTTACCTTTATTTCAGAAACAAATGATATAAGGATTTAATTACTGATATTATAGTTATAATTATAATAAACATTAAAATACTTTTATTTTCATTCAATTTCTACGAATATATCATTAGATATAATAAATATTAGATTTTTTCCACAAAAGGTTAATAGACTCCGGGTATTAATTACTTTATTTTTTCATATGACTTACCCCTGAGAATGGGTAAAGTGCATCAAGTGCAGATATTTCTTCCACCTTTTCATAAATCAATTTCAGTCAACGTTTTTTAATTATACAATATTTCAAACATTTCAATCAAATAAATGATTATTTAATGCAAAAATTGATTGATTTATTGAACACAACATTAAGACTGAATGAAAATTTTAATAAACATTTGATTAGTTTTTAATGTTTTTATTTAAATTTGCGTTAAATTATAACAAATTCTAAAATTTCATATAATTTTAATCATTATTTATAACATATTTGTGGAAATTTGATCTAATTTTCAACTATTCTGGGATCTCTTATCCGCTCAACAATTTTTAATTTAATATTTATTACAATTTTTTTAAAAACATTGTATTTCTTCAAAAAGTAAAACAATATATAATTGATTCAAAGATAAAATATTAGATAATCTAAAGATTTGATTGATTTGATGAATAGCACAGTTAAGTTGGGCCGGGAGGTCACGGATGTCGAGTGTATTCAAATGATTAACAGTTAGTTTCAGTGAAACATGAATTGAAAACTAATGAAGAATTTCACGAAAATAAAATCATTTGACATTTGATTAAATGAAAAATTAATTTAATGACAATTTTATTGTTTATTAATTGAAAACAATTACAAAGTTTGAGAACTAGAGGTGATTTTAGAATTCAAATAACTGTGCCCTCAATACAAAACATTTGTTATAATGTCTTATATTTTGTATTGATTTTATATTTTCATTACTTAATTCAAAATATCAGTCATTGATAGTTATATTGAAAAACAAATTAAAAGAAAATCCATTAAATTGTATTAAAAACTAAACTTTTGGCTTAAGTTTCAATCGGTTTATATGGGTTTACACCCTATTTATGACATAACCCCTGAATTATTATTTATTTTTTCATTTAACTCAACGTTTGTCTGAATTATAGCATTTGAAGAGAAAATTAGTTCAAAAATTATAAAAATATTGTTTTAAAAGCAATCGTTTGTATTATCTTTGATAGGATTTTGGATCAGTCTTAAGGCGTTGGAAACAATTCATTCAAATAAAGTTCATTTGGTTTTCAGTGTTTAGATAACAATGTTTTTTAATTCATTTCATAATCTCTGAACCAATTAATAGATAAGAAATTTAATTGAAATACAAAATAAAATATTTTTTGTTTGACATTCACTGCAAATATATATAAATTATTGTTTAGTTTATTATCAATGTTAACTCAAACTTAACATTGAAATGCAATACAATAGGAGTAAAGCACTGGAAATTCAAGCAATTTTTGTCTGAAAATGCTTTTCAGTTATCTTTCTGTTATATTTTTCATCGATTTATTAACTCATGTGAAAAATAACAAATGTCTTTTGAATGTCATTTCAATTCATTGAAACTGTATTTGCAATTACTGTCAGTAAAATACATATAGTTTTTGTAGGAAATGAGATAAAGATTGGAAAATAGTTTAATAGTTTGTATTAGATTTGAATATTAATTGTATGGATGTGTGAATGAAATATATAAAAACCCAATAATACCCCTGAAGTTCAAAAATAAGTATTACTTTATTCAGGAATTATTTTGTTTTTATCGATTCTTAAGGCAATGAAAGTCTGAATAATTTATTCACAAAAATAAAACAGTTTTTGGGATTTCTTATATTATTTATTCATAATTAGTGATGAATTCATAAAAATATTTTTATCTAATGTTTAGTTAAGAAAATATATTCAATCAATTAATTCGTGACCTCTTTGTGGACAAAAAGCAAATTAATTGAAAATCTGATAATTGTGTGAAAAGTCTTGATCTCAGTATGAAATCTTTTTTTTACTGGAGATTATTTGCACAGTTGTGTAATTATTAAAAATAATACCCCTTAACCTTAAAAGGATTCTGGACATTTAGATAAAGATTGATTTATTTGAAATGTTTTCCTTTGGACCGAAAAATGAGTTAAAATGACGAAAACTGAAAACACGATTAAATGATTGAATGATTAATAGATTTTTAATATCTATTGATATGTAAGATATGATCAATCATTTGATACATGAAATCCAATCCAGAGTTTAATACTTTTTAATTAAATATTTAAAATCTAATCATTTTTATTGCTTTTGTATTATATATAACAGAAATTTAATTTATATATTGTTGTAAACATTGACTCATATCTAGGATTTGATAAAACAATAAATTAATTTATATTTTAATAAAAGTCTTTTTAAATTAAAGTTTAGGTCTTTTATGAAACCAACAAATATAGCAAAACATTAATTTCCGTTTACTATTTGCCGACAAATATCAATAACTTTGGGCAACAAAAGGACAGCATTTGGTAACTGTTGTCAACAAATGCAAGAAATATTTCATTCATTCATATAATATCTGATTTAGTTTTTAAAGAAATTGCATTCAAGTGAACCAGAAATTCAAAAATTTTACACAAAAATGAGTTTATTTATTGATTATATTGTATAAAAACTGAAAACAAAAAAAAGTGATTATATTTATCACAAAAACACAGAATATTCTTCACTAAAACACTACTAAAGCAAACATAATATCAATTGTTAACCACTTATTGTTATTGAGTTAACCATTGAGTTGACTATAAGTTATATAATTATAATTACAAAAGCCATTACAATCTCAATGAGCCTATCATTCAAAATATTGTTTATTGTTTTAATGTTTCCTTTAATAGTATTTCTTGTTTTTCGAAAAACAATTAATTATATAAAACAGACAGTAATTCCTATTCATTATTGAAGGCATTGTCTCTTCAAATATGTAATATTTATTTATGTCTTCATTCAAAGCAAAGATGAGAAACAAAACTTTTATTTCCGGGATATCTGAGCGACTGTTCACAGAATTTTTCAAAACTTATTAATAATTTATAATTAAAGGCAAAACTAATATATCGTTTGCGTGACTCTCACTAGATATTCAAACAATAACTCTATAAAACATTTTTTTTTTGCATTTCATTTGATTTATAAAATATTCCTTCAATTTATTCAATGCTATGTCAAGAATCACATGAGACATCAAACAGTGTTTATTTTAAGTTGTTTTCAATCAATCAAAACATGAAAATAAATGTAAAAACACCTGAAATAAAAGCTATCCTTAAAGGAACCAAAAGTATCAGGATAAGAACTAAACAAAAATATATTTCTATTACTGTATATAAATTTCAATATTTTTTCATTTTTCAAATTAATTATAAAAATAATACAAAACCTGATCTACATTTCAACTGAAAATATATATTCTTGTCTGCAATTCATTACAAGTAATGCGATATTCTTTGCATCAAATTATCATAAAATCTGTTGATTTGAGCAAAATTTGTGTTATTGTATGAAAATATGGCACAAATAGCCTAAGAATGACATGGCTTTAGGCCAACTCATTAAAGTCAGTTTTATAACAGGGTCTGTTTGTTAGTTATATTATATAACTTATATAAATCATAATTAATTGACAAATGTTTGCATTAATTAATATAAAATAATTTAAACATAATTTGAAATGTTTTATGCATTCAAACAAGAAATGAGAAAATTCTGTGAAAATGATTACAAATTTTAATGAAATTCTTTACCAATGAATGAAATAATAATAGATTTATGTTTTCAAAGCCTGTGTTCACACGGAATGACCTCTTAATTACACAAATGTCTGTGAATTCACTTCATATACAATACATTTGCAAATAAATGACAAAAAAGAGTCAAATGTTTAACAGTTTTTGTGATCTATTATTACTATATATCAGGGTTTTAGGGGCCAGTGCTCTGTTGAGTGGCATTGTATAATAAAAAGAAACAAAAATCCATTTGAATCATCTCTACTATACTCCTATACTCCCTGTGCTGTACACCACCACTAACTTAATGACAATCACTTACTTCCGGTTTGCGATCTATGATAGCATAGACTCGAAGATCAATACTCTGGGCATAACTTATTAAGTATTAAAGTCTCATCTCATGTCTGAACTGTTGATGTCTGGCCTCAGAGGTGGTATTCACTGGATATTAAGATTCCTGAATAAAGTGTATTAAAAGTTAACGGCTTTTACATAAAAACTTTTAATCCAAACATTAAAGACATTAAAATAATAACAAAAATACTTTGCGTTTATTGTCTCAGAAATACATTAAAGAATCGATAGTTTAATGACATTTCGGGAAATGAATGAAGAATTCACTTAAACTTTCATCAAATCTATTATTCAATTAATTTTTGACAACAATTGAGACATTTTTTTTGTTAACAAAAGTCTAAGTGAAGAGAAAATCCATTAAATCTTTCATTAGTTTAATTGAAATCTAAAAAATAGTGAACTCTTTTGGCCAATGGTTTCAAATCTAATCATTTGTTTGATTCCCCGAAGACTTCAACAATCATTTCAATTGTCCTTAAACTCACTTCAAGTCTATTCAATGTACAGGAAATCAGTCAACACTTTATGACAATCACATTGAGTCTGAAATTGCTGTACATTTGGTTGCATTTCAATTCAATAGATGTCAGAATGGGTTCACAAATTGATTTAATACAGGAGTCAAGTGTTGACTGACTTGTATTGAATTTACATTAAAATCTGTTTGAAATACAGTTTAAATTTGTTTATGATTTCTGTGTTATTTCAATGAAAACCATTGACTTTGTCTCTACTGTACTTTCGTTCAGTCTATATATCCATACATTACGTTCAAAAGGGGTTATAATTGTAATGTCTTTTAATGAAACTATAAATGACTTAAATGTTTGTCTTTTAATTACAAAATTGATTTGAAATGAGTGTCTATTAATACCTCAAGTCCTTCATCGGATAGGAAGTAGTTCTTCAGCTATGGATCAGTTGATCCATTGATAAATGAGTCCAACATCTGAAGACATGTGACGTAATTGAGGGACGATTTGAATCACAAAACTTGAAATCAAAACAAAAATATATTTTAAGTTTTGTTTTCAATTAAGTATTGATTTAAAAGACAATTAAAGTGCGGATCAAAGCCATCGATGTCTCCATCAGGTAATGGGCCGACACTTACAGCCAATGAAGTGAACCATAGTTTTCAGATATTTTCCGAAAGCAATGAAAGTCTTGAGTAAGTCTTCAATGGATTTCACTTTCAGTTGACTTTAATCTTGTGTTTAATTAACAGGAAATCCATTGAATTGTTGCACAAAAACCGATCCATACGTAAGGATAAGGTATGTGTGGTCGCAGTCATCGGCAAGTCCTGTCTCTCGGCCAACAACTGCAAGGCCTCTCTCATCGACCAAACGATCGGCAAAAATGTCTTTCGCGGTCTCTTCTGCCAAATGAAGACATTCTTCGAGCAAACGGTACTCTCTTTGCCTTTGAATCAATGATTATAACCATTGTTTTGATCCAAAGAACTGTCAGATCGATGGCTATTACGACACCAGAAATAAAGTGATTTTTCTTCACTTGACTTCAGTCTTGGATTCATTGTCTTTGACTCAGATCTGCAAAAACATTGAGAAAGAAATCTATGAAAAGGTTTTGTCTTTTAAGTGCTTTTCAATCAAATAATTACTAAACAATTGTCTTTAAATAGGGTTTCCTTCAGGTGTGGCCAGACCTGCAAACAAATCTATGTAAAGCTCTTCTTCTACTCTTCCACTTAAGCCATATTGTGGTTATTGTCAACCCTTCCCCTCATTTTGACTTAAGTCACATAAATCTGTTCCGAATCCTTGACTCCACGCGACAGAAGTTGCAGCCAATAATCACCGAAACGTTGCAGTCATTTACATCCCTTCCCACTGATTGGACCCAATCTGGCCGTCCGTGTAGTCCGAGAGCGCTGTTTGTGTTCGAGTCTTACGGCGAGAATCAGTACATCACTAAAGAGATGCTTGAAAACAGTGAACGACAACTCGAGGACCAAATCTACCGAATCTTACGTAAGAGTCGAGTGATTACTAACATAAGCGCCAACTCTTTGTTTGCCGTCTCAACGCACAGTCCGTACGTCTATATCTCAACAACTGACCCAACAATTCGGGATTCGAGTCGTTATTTAATGGACAGACTTATAAAGTATTGCAAAACAGAGGACAAGAACAGCAGTGAAAGCGATAGCGAATGTGATTACGATTTGCACTCATTTTACACGTTTTTGTGGACACATATAGGGGTCGCGCACTCGAAGGGGTTTGACGACAACATTGGACGACACGCAGCGCCGCCTATATTCGAGTTACCGACGGCTAAAGAGTTTTTTCAAATCGCACTCAAACTAAAAGAGCTTTTCTTTGAGCCAAATGTCGAGAATTCAAGTCTCAAAACAATATTCAATTCATTGCACACGTCGTTAGACATCGACACCCGGTTTTCAGAGAGCCGGTGCGCCAAAGGATTGCCTATAGCTATGAACATATATCAGGACTCACTGCCCTCCCATTACACCCGTGAATATCACGAACGAAAGTTAGCGCACGCTTTACAGCATTTCACACTTCAGGCCAGGGGTCCGGCGCTCTATGACTACGGCCAACAGTTGAAGCTCGAGTGCGATAACTATTGGCAAAATGGACACCAAATGTGTGAAGTGTTGAGCCTTACGGGCAATCATTGTATAAATCCTGTCCATAGACTCAAATCCGATGACAACGACAACAACAGTGATAGCAATGAATCGGACACTGAATCGGAACCAAGACTTCCATCAATGAAACACATGAGTGGCGCCAAAATTATCAGTGCCTGCGATTGCGGCCGAAGACAAGGCAATAGAGAAGACCCGTTTACTGTTAGGGCCGCTAATCATGACTTCTACACAAATATGAGGAATAAGTGCAGTTGTGGTCATTTAGAGCGCATTGTCTTCCCTGTGTTTGAGCCCAGTTGTGACGACACACAGCCGGCCCGCTCTATAGCACTGCCTAAAAGTCCCGTCCATTTAAAATCAATCAGTTCTCAATTTGAAACCTCTTTAACTCCCGGAGATCTGGCGTTTGAGTCACAACCGGACGCAGGCGTCGGCTCTTTCACTAATCTGTCTCAAGCCGTGAGCGCAGACATCAATACAGACCTAATGATCGATGACTTCAACAAAATTAATGTCAATCCTAAAGAAGACGACAAAAAAGCTGTCGACGTCTCCGATGAACAGAAAATTGATCCTCAATTAGAGGAACGGTCGGAACAGTTGGTCAAACAGTTGGTCGAAGAGGAAGATAACGACGACTCGACCACAAGTAGTGATGAAAGTGAATACTACGGCGGAGACGACACGGATAGGGAGAATGACTACCAATTAGTGATTCGCGAGAGTGAGAGTCCATTTGCGCCACTCCTTAACCAGTCGTCAACAACTGAATACTTGCCCGGAATGTTGCACACAATGAGTCCGTCCGGACTCTTACCGAAGTACAGCTCCTGGTCTTTGGTTTGTTTGGGTCCTTCCAGTCTATACTCACACAATATTGGCCTTCAAGAACAGCCCGGGTTTATAACTGGTGCTAATTTTCTCTTACCCTGGGATGTGACCGTTAAGTTAGAACATTCAGGACATCTGCCGCCCCTTTGGGAGGGGAAGAGACCGCCGGGTATTAAGAATAAGAAGACATTCAAAGGTTTTATTTCTTTTTATTTATGTTTTGTTTTCATTCAATTAATTCATTATTTTTACGACATTCCCAACCCTTTGTAAAGACGGCACTCAATTCACTGTTAAGATATTCATAGGCGTTGAGTACGAGTGCCAACGCGGGCACCGTTTCATCGCGTCTGGTCCTGACTCAGTGCTCAAAGCAAGTTTGGGAATCGTTAAGGAGTCGGCCAATAGGGTCGCCAGCAATGACATGCCGTTGTATATGCCCTGTGTTTGCACGTGAGTAATACCATTCCTATTGCTATTCCTGCCCATAAATTCCTACCTATGCCTGTGATTGCCTACCATTCCATTGGACACACTCTGACTCTAAGCAAACACTTTTGGCAATAAATAACAGAATTAGTGTTCAATTGCTTTCATAACTCTTTTCTCCGTTTGTTTCATTGGCACCGCATTGGGCACCGGTAGACGACAGGGAAAGCCTAACGTTTTGGCGCAATTAATGCGCATACATGTGGTCACACCTAAAGCTCCGGTGAACGTAACACTGAGTCCCAGAGTGCAACCGGCGCCGATGCCCTGTCCTATATTCTATGCGGGCAACACAGAACCGGTACGATTAAGTCAGTCCACATACTGGTGCTTAAGGCTCCCAATGATATATGAGGGCGACTGCGGGCCATACAGAATACCAAAGGATCAGTTGCCTCTTGAGTCGAGCCGTCTATTGAAGGGAACGTATGGTATCGCAGACGTCATCTCAAAGCCTAAGACTATTAAATGATTGCGTTTTTTGGCCATTAATTGTCTGGAAGTGACTGAAAGTGACATCAATTCTGACATCAATTCACTTATTATTACAAATTGAGTGCAAAATATAATGCGTTGTAAATGTGTTGTAACTTATTGTAAGGGAAGGGAAGGGAAGGGAAGGTATCGTAAGTTATAGTCATTTGTTTGCAATTAAATCATATTTTATATTAATTTTCGTTTCATTTAAACGTTTATTGCATTTAAAATGAGCTTTGATTTGAGACTTCAATAAATAATTACTGAATGTATGAATCGATTGATTATTTTTTTGCGCAAAACTTTTGCACAAATTTTTTCTCTCTTTTCTCTTATTCTTTGACTTTAAATGACTGTTCAATGAAAATATGTTTTAAAAGACTAAGTCTTGTGAAAAGATTAACGATTTTTATTTGATGTGAACACAAAAAATGTTAGTCTTTTTGATCACACAATTCAAGGCCTGGTGTTTGAAAAGTATTTTTTGTGAATTTCAAAACTTTTTTCTCTCTCTTTCTGTCGACATAAGAATCGTTAGTCATTTAGTCATTCAAATGCAAACTAAGGGCTCAGTTAGTAGTGATACTCCCTTTTCGGTACTGAGGATAAGCACTGGAAGACCAGTACATGAGTGGCACTCAAAACCATTTGCAAACAGAGAAAAAACTAAAAACAGTTTTATTTGAAACACAATTTTAGTTAACATTTCTTTAGATCTCTTTCTATTATAGTGTTATTTGTGGTCAGAATTGGAGAGAAAATAAAGTATTGTTTCAAAAGTTGTATTCATTTTTGATTAGGAATTGAAAATCGATTTCTGAAGTGATTCTCAACTCATTAGCGAAAGGTATTTGAAATAAAAGCGTCGGTACTTTTGGTGGCACAGGTGTGAAGAAGAGGTGTCACAGGTGTGAAAGGATGACACGACAGGACACTTTGACCACAGGGCAGATGCACAGGTGGACACTACCAAAAGTGTTCCGGAACTTGTGTCAGAACTTTATCGACGCGCCTGCGCTCCCATACGCACGCATACTATTTGTGCAAAACTGCTATCAGTGCTAAAGAGAGTGCAATCGACGACTGCTAAGAGATTTTCTGCAATCGATTCTAAGACTAACTTAGGATCACATCATTTGAATTGAATTCACTGATCAAACGGTGCTCTAAAAGCACTGTATATTTGATTTTAAAGTTGACTTGTTTTCAGTTATTATTGAACTCCAAGTGTGAACTCCTTTCTGAAGACCTCCAGTTATATACTGTATTTGCACAGTTGGTCAGCCATCCAATGCATATCCACTATTGACTGACTTAACTGTTATATGAATGATATTCTGGAGAAGAACTGCCTTTCCTTTTGTATGAAATGTATTTCACGTTAATTATTGTGAAAACGTTTAATCAATTGAATGAATGATTATTTTCATGACTTTAAGTGTAATCCGAAATGAAATTAAGTTTATTATTAAAACTGACTGTTTTTGTCACAATGTTTTTGGGGGACTCTTGTTTGGCCCGTAAGAAATCCCGACCCCCTTTGATAGAGGATGAGAGAGCGCACAAACACCATCACCTCCACCACCACGACAGGCCTACCCGTAAGTGATATCATATATAAAAACACTTTTATTAAAAGTTATCTAAAATTTTGATACGAATTATACGATTGAAGAGTAAATGGATTAGACTTTTCTCACATTCCTATCAGTGCTCTTATGATACACTAGTATTCACTCTTTACACTTAAATACTGTCAGTCCTATGAGATTATTAGCTTATGAGCACATGAACCAGGGTATATGTGGTCTATTGGGTATATTCAGGGTAGAGTTTGAATCTATTTTTATATCAACTTTCAAATATTGAAAAAACCATTATTTATGTCTATTTTCTGTTAAATATTCATTACTATTGAGAAATAGTTTTCAAATCATTTATACTTATTATGAATAAAGTTAAGAGAGTCAGAGAGAGAGAGAGAGAGAGAGATAGAGAGAGAGAGAGAGAGAGCATCTTATAAATGAATGACTTATTAAAACCAAGTCCTCGTGAATGACTCGCTTATGGCTCGCGACTAAAAGACATAAAACAAGTGATTCAACAAATTTTTGTCCAAAAAAATCAATTAAAAAGTGTCTTCAGAGTCATTTTGTGAACCATATCTTCGTTAGTATTCCTGCTTATCATGAAATATACATTAATTTCAATTACAAACAAAACAAGTAATTAAACTGAACCACAGTTTGTCTTACTTTAATAGACAGCTAAGGAATACTCTCTCCCCGTGTTTGACCGCCAAAACACATCCCAACCCCATATCCAATGGCTTAGACACTGAATGACTTGAATTAATTTTCTCCACTAATACTCAGAATTGTAATGCAATTAAGAATTCTTTAGAGAAATCCAAAGTATTTTTATTTTATTCTTACTTTTGGTTTGAAATTGTTTTTCGACTAAAATGAGCGTAAAATTAGTTTTTACTGAAAGAGTACTGAATATTAAGTCTGGTTTTGAATATAAAATAGTTTTTAAAGCAAATTATTTCAAACATTATTTACAAATATTATATATGGATCACAAGAAAACACAAAGTCGTCTAAACACCCGAAAAACTTTTCCTTCAATTCAATATCTGTTAAAATAATTGTTTGAAAAGTACTTAATATACAGAAAACCCAATGAAAGCTATGAAAGCAAAGAAAATAAAGAATAAGAAAAAGTATTTTTTGAGGAAAACATAATATTTTTGAATAAATTATATGAAAAAATTTGTTTAGTATTTTTACACTAAATATATTTGAAGACAGAAATAGATTGTGTAATAAAACACATGAAGTGTTTATAACATTTCTGGCATTTAAACAATAGAGACGTCGGAAAAGTGATTTCAAAATAACATTTACTGACATTTGTTTTATTAAAACTATTGTCTCATTGCTGTCCAACAGACTGTCCGTTCGGCAACGAAACCCATCTGATCGGCGACCGATGGAAACCTAATTTACAACCGTTTGGTGTCTATTATTGTATACGTTGTGAATGTGTTGCTGTGAGTATTGGCCCTCAAATACTGATCATTTCAATATAATTCCTGTGCAATACTTCCCTGGATCACTGTTTGGCCTACTTTTATGCCAATATTAACATTAATTTGTGATTACATTGTCATGAGGGACAGACCCTGATCTTATAAGAGGATTACTCAATGCATATAACCCTTAATTGAACTCCAGTTTACATTAATGTCATAAATCATTGATTTGTTTTCAATATTTATCTAATCTTTAAATTTTAAAACTAATGTTAAATTTGCAAACATTAGGTACAAAGAAAGAATAGAGTCGTTGCCAAAGTCAGGTGCAAAAACCTAAAAAACGACTGTCCCAAGCCTTCATGTGATGATCCGGTACTTCTGCCGGAGCGCTGTTGCAAAATATGTCCCGGAGAAGAGGGTATATATTATTTTTACCTAAATATCCAAAAATACAAGAATTTGCGGTATTTTTGGGCAAAAATACTCATTTTCTTCACCCTTTCCTTCCTGTGCTCTAGAATTTCCAGAATTCATAGAATCTTCAAAGAAATTGGATTTCAATAAAACAATTGAAAAACAAATGAATGAAACGACAAATAGTGAGCCAACAGTTGAGTCCACTTCTAAAGCATCGGTGTCCGCAGTGGAGGAACCGGATCAGGTGGACGATAGTCAGACACAAAAGAAGTTCATCAACGATGAGAACTCACAAAACAATTTGATTGGAGAGCCAACCCATAAGTGCTATTATGAGGCAAAGATATACGAAGACGGCTCCCAATGGAAGACAGAGAGAGACGACTGTGAGATGTGTTTCTGTCAGGTATTGTCTCCTAATATCTAAACTTTTAGCTCTATATTCAACACTTTGGCCAATCTTATGGCCAGTGCCTAACACTTGTCACACATACAGACTATTATAGTGTATAATACCTACCATTCCACTCCATTGGTTCAGAAAGTGGTTCAACAAAAACAAATTCTTGAATATTCTATGCATTAATGAAATGAAAAATGTTTTAAATATTTACGAAATATTACTGAAAAAAGTTATTTTCTTTGAGAAAAGTATTCAAACATTTCAAACATTCCTTGAATTTTAGTTTTCAATAATTATTTTTAACAGATTTCCAGTATTTTTAGCCACAAATCAGTGGTTTTTTAGTGAAATCACAAGATATTAGTATACAGTTATGTCCTTCGGGTCCGTCCGCTCGTCTCCGTATGTCTGAGCGCCAAATGCTTTTTGGTTTTATTAACTCTTAACTGTTTATCGCATACAAACTGAACAACAATTTAAACCGCAATAAAAATATTTATTTAATTAAACGGAAATTTTGAGTGAAAGCAGACTTTTTGAATGCATTTTTGTTTTAAATGTTATATCAGTTTTGAGTTTAAAATATTTACTCATAAAAAAAATATTCATTTAATTGAAAATAAACACTCATTTGAATAGCGGGACAGAAATTGTTTGATTGAAAAAGTGTTAAATAAACAAAACATTTATACACTCTTTGAGTCTGTCCTCAGATTATTAGGCAATCCATAACTTTGAAGCAATAAATTGTGTGAAGAAATTGTCTCTCAATTAGATAACGACTGATTGTCTGCAAACGACTGGTGCCTCAAAACACTCATAATTCTTAGTCTCAAGACTTGCTTTTTATGAAGTTTTCAAATATAAATATTAAGTGTAAAAGCATTTAAAGGAAACTTTTATTGAAAAATGATTTAGTGTTTTAAACATCACTTTTTTACTCCTTTTTCATATTTAACTTATATTTTTGAGTGCAGTGTTAGCACAACTGAAAACTGCTTTTCATATCAAATATAATAATATATTTGTATTTGAGTTAAAATAACATAAAAACATATCTTAAAACTGTTTATACTGTTTAAACCGTACATTAAATGACTTAATTCACAGGTAAAGGCATAAAAACAAAGTTTAATTAAGCCTGGGGCAGTTATAAATGTTATCTTGAAATTAGTTACGAGAAAAACACACTATCCCTTCGTTGCGCACAAACATATCGTAGTATTTTGTGTTTAAACACCTGTTTGTATGCACTGAACGCACAGAATATCATTGTTTCAATCGATGAATGTCTTTATACACCCAATGATTGCAATGATTGCAGTGATTGCAGCAAAAAATCTCTGATCTAATGATTATTCAATCGATTGATTCCCAATGCCTTGCATTTGATAGCAATTATCTTAGAGTTCATTAAGTATTTTCTCAAAATCTATTGATAAGAGTTATGTGAAGATTGAATAAATGTTTTATTGCTTATAGCTCTCAACACAAACACAATGTAAGACATCATTAAATCATTAAATAATACTTAAAAGCGGATAAAAATTAATCATAACTTATATGAGAGACAAGTAATTGTCGACAATATATGTCTTAATAAGCATTTCATACATTTAGATATCGGTATAATAGGAGTTCTTAGAGTGAGAGCACATGTCTGGCGCTCATTCAACTCTGTTATCTATTATAGATCTCACATCCCATTCCTCTGTTCGGCTGTCATTAGAAAAGTGCTCCCAATCATAGCCATACCTCCCATACGTCTCTCCTCTGGATTGCAAGCAATAGTTATCCCTTTTAGCAATCAATTTATAAAATTCATAACACTTTTAGTGAATTAACAAAAATAAACAAACATTTAAATAGACATTAGATTGCAATCAGATTTAGGCCTAAAATGAATACATATTTACTGAATATTTATTATTATTAACACATTATATGAAATAATGTTTGAATAAGTCTTTCCTTTTTAGCGATGATCTTATGATTTGACATAAAAAATGAAAGTTTTTTAAATAAAGATTTAGTACTTTATTAATGGAAAGAGTGATAAGAATTATAATTAATTTTTTCCCTTCAACATAGGTGGTTGCAAAAAAAAGTATGCTTGCTTAGTTTTAGTCAGTTTTTCTTTCAATGTATTTGTTTATCAATTTTAATATTATATTCATTCACTTAATTGGCAAATAATTTATGGTTTTATTTAATTTGGTTTTTGATGTTTTTTAACGACTTTTTACATCAATATATTAATTGTTGTTTTTTCTCTCAGAAATAATTAAACATTTAATTGATTTAACATTCAATTAAAGTCCACAAAAGTACTGAAAATAACACTAATTTCTCATTCATTGAAAACATTTTTTGCTATAAGTTATTTAATTATTGATTGATATCTCTATCGGTTAGTCATTCCCTAAATTACTACTACTCTTAAGAACAGGTCCTGTCGTGGGTTTGGATGTATTTGTTTGAAGGTCTCAATCGATTCTCTTTACAAATATATATATTTTTCTTTTTCATTGAAAATTTGTTTTTATTTTTGTAATCATTTTAATGAAATATTTTACACAAAATGAAATGGTTTTTCAATTTCTTCAGTCGTTGTGTGACTTCCATTGAATTGAAATTTTATTATCAATTAATTGATTTCTAAAAATTAAAATTAAATATAATTTTAATGCGATTTCTATTTTTGATAACAATTTTATATGAATTTCAAATATATATGTCATTAGAAACTGAAGTAATGAAAAACATTTGAAAAATTGCTGATATATTAAACATTTGAAGGAAAGGCAGGCATAAAGTGAGAGAAAAATAATTTAGTCGTCAGTTATATCTCTTCTCCTGATGTGAGAGAAAAATAAAAATTTGTTGTTTTGATAGCAATTATTCATTTGAGACAATCATTGGCTCCAGAAATATGAATAGCGTTTGAGTTTTATTTTTAAATACTGTTTATTATTTCAATCTATTTATTACTCATTTAATTATAGAGCCATTCATTAGCTATTGATTTCTTCATTAGCTGTTTGTGCAGTCATTTTCATTCACTTCTTCACTACTTATTCTCTACTCATATAAACAATTCTTTAACTTTTGTCAAAACCTATTCCTCAATGGTTTACTCACTTTCACACCTCCTATCCCTCTATTCCTTAATCTAAAAGTCTAACAAATCACAGGAATATTGTGTTTAGAGTAGCTATAGATGTAGTGTTTGCAGTGGTTGTCCTCCTTGTGCTATGTGTTTGGCCGCCATACCCGACCCTACCCTACAAGTAGTGACAATCAATTGTTAGGAATTCTATTGTCATTGAAGTATAAAAATCGTATTAAAATTTTTTCTCTCTTTTCGCTCGCCTTTAAAGTGTGAGTCATATGTATAGTGAGATCACTTATAGCATGACTTTGTCGTCACAAACATACAGATCAGGTCCTCATTCGGATTCTTGAAGCATCAGATCCAACAGAGGAACGGGAGCTCAAAGACATACATTGAAAATATATATCAAATATAAAATATTGTTTTGAAAAATATGAATATTTTTTGATGAATTGCTTTTTGAGGTGAAATAGAGGAGTGTTTTCGGGAGAATCATAAGCGACAGAGCTCTTAAGGAACCGCTAAGGAGTGACCTTTCATTGTTTGCTCAATAAAACTACTTTAGACTCTTTGAGTAAAACTTTTTTTGAGTCACTTTTTTTATATGAGAAAAATTGTCGCCTCTTTTGCCTCCAATTGTTGTGTCGTTTGTCTTCAATACTCCTCTTAAACCATCGATTGGTTTAAAACTAATGAAAAAATTCAATTGAAACCAATTTCTAAGGGGGTCTAAGGGGGCAAAACGTCATTCAATTGACAACTTATACATTCATTCGTTAATATCTTCTGTTTTTGTTGAAATTCTTGAATGAAATTTGTGTTTTTAAGCCCAAAAGACTGAAAAGAAATGCTTATTCTCTTCCCATATAAACAAAAATATTTAGATTTTATGGTTTGAGTCAAAAACGAGAGAAAAGAAGATTAAAAATAGTTTTTTAAACCAAAACTGAAGTCGAGTTTAAAAAGTAGTCGAAGAATAAGAAGAAGTGAACAAAATCTTAATCTTTTTATGAAAAACTGCCAAAACTTTGTGCGCATAGACTCAGCAATGAATTATTTTTTTCTCGCTTTGACTCTCATGTCTTAAATACACTCTTAAAATGATTGGTTTATAAGTTAAGTTTGTTTTTTAATGAGTCCATGGATTTGATTTGAAATTTACTTTTCCTTTGAATTACAGACAAACTTAGGTTTGGTTTTAGATATAAGTGAAAAACACTTTCTTATAATAAATACTCAAAGATTTGGATTCAATTCAACGCAACCTTTCATTTAAGGGTTCATTTAAAGGTTGTTTGACATCAGTGTTAATCTATTAAACAATTTTTGTATTCAGTATTAAATGCATTCAAATATTAGTCAATCAGTAAAGCAATCATTTTTATGGATATTTCAATTGAAATAATTTATACTAATATTCAATATACCAGGGATTGTTTGCACAAACACTCAACTCAACTGAACATTAAAATAGTGTAACATTTTTGGCAATTTTCACTAAATATAAGTCTAAAATATATACAAATCAGACGTTTGTTAGACTTTTATACAAATATGAGCCAAAAAAGTGTGCAAAGGGTTGTCGAAAGAGCAGTGATTATGCAATCCTGTAGTGAATTGTCTGAAGAGATGAAAGACATATATATTTTTATATCTAATCTATTGAAAGCAAATATTCATCGATTTTTTTACAGAATATTTGAAGAATTTTGAAGTAAATGTAAAAAAAGTTAAAATTTTCGCCAAAATTTCACAAAAATTATTTATAAATGACTTAAATGTCTTCAAATTACTCGATATCTTGTCGTCAATCGGGAGAAGAATAATAAACATCACATTATGTGTGCATTAAATCCGTTAACAATATATTTGATGAAAATAACTATTTTCTCACACTTTGTATATAATATCGGATTATTTATCAAATGTTAATCAAAGGCTTAAAAACAATTTTATTTTGTATTTTGACTGACATTTAAAATATCTGTTTCTAATGTTTCAGAGAGGAAGAGTGAAATGTGAACAAGAGCTCTGCCCTAAACTGAGCTGTGGTAATCAAACAACAGTATCAGGGTCTTGTTGTCCAATATGCTCCAACCAATTAGGTCTGCATTCAATTATCATTACATAACTGTCTACTCATATGTCGAGTCCATAAGTCATTGATTTTATTTACTGTTAATTATATTTTTCCCACAAAAACCATAGACTTATTGAACACAAACATCACATCAACGAAAGGGTGTTATTTAGAAGGAGACAAAAAGTTTCATTTAGCCGGTAGTCGATGGCACCCATACCTTCCCCCTTTTGGCTTTGATAAGTGCTCGCTCTGTACTTGTATGGTATGTCTGGCATATAATTATCAGTGGTTTGATTGCTATCTTTTAATTAATCCTTTGTCTGACATTTAGGCCGAGTCGCTGACAATACAGTGCGAGAGGAATATCAACTGCCCGGCCCTTACATGTCCAGAACACGAGGCATATCGCGAAAACCCTATGGATTGCTGTAAACGCTGTCCGAGTATTGAACCATAAAATCGATTCTTTAATAAATCATTAATTATTGTCTTTTATGACCACATATTAGATGCCCTTCCCGTCAAATCGATCGTCTCTGTCGACCAATTGGGTGACCAGAGATCTATTGGAGGTGTTCTCAAGAGTCCTCACGAATTGATGGCTTTGGGAGGTATGGGTGGTCTCAATCAATATATTTTATTAATGAATAATTGTTTTATTGATTATTAATATTATTGCTATTAATACCACTAAAGGGTGTAAATTCCGGGGAAGGATATATCCAAATGGAGATGAATGGCACCCAACTGTCCAACCGTTTGGCGAAGTAAAGTGTGTCAACTGTCGGTGTAAGGTATGTGTTGGCCAGACATCAGGCGCTTAATCATAATCTCTTTAGTAATAACTTTTGGCTCCGAATATGTATTAATGAAAATATTTATCAGAAGTTAATTGAATTAAAGTTATTGTAAAACAGATATAGTTTTTGAGTGTTATATAAAACACTTTACAAACAATACATCATATATTGAATATAAAGTGTAATAAAGATAACAAACACTCAATTGTGTAGTATTTGTCTCAAACATTGAATTAATGCATATTTTGATAATAATATCCAATTATGACAAACAGTTTGATTAACTATAACTGAAAACGGCATTAATTTTTATCATTTATTTTCTCTCTATTTGTTTAGCAATTACTTCTTTACCGACAATAATGTTATGATATTTAATATAATATTAACTTTTATTTAAACAAAGATTTTCATCAAAAGAGCTCTTAATTCCTCTTTAATTGAATTAATTGTTTGTTTATCTATTCATAGGATTCCCACTCTAAGTGCAAGCGAATAGTCTGTCCTAAGATAACGGCCTGTAGTATTGTCATCAATAAGAACAACGAGTGCTGTCCCATATGTGCCGATGACATGGGTATGGGTGCGGAGATACACTATTTTACTATAATTTACTTTTCATGACATTTCATAGCAATTGTTCACAAATTCATCAAAAATTATTATATTTCTCGGAAATAATTCACATTTTTATATCACTAGATATTGTAATAAAAACTACCTTTCCTTAGAAGTTAATTATCATATTTCACATATCTATGAATACACCCAACCTTTTGATTTTGTGAACTTTTGAACAAATGTCTGAAAGGAAGTGAAAAATTAAATTTTAAACTAATATTTGAATTCAATGTTTAGACGATATGATGCTTAAGAATCAACCGGAAGTGACCCCTCATAGGAAAAGGGGTAAAAAGAGGCGGCGAAACAACGGTCGGCGCGCTCTTCACAATCATAGACAAACACATCGATTCACACCTAATGATGAAAATACAAATTCAAATACAAATAACTTTACAAAACCTTAAAAATTATATTTCAGACAATAATTATTAAAAAGTTGTGAAAAACAATGAAATGAATGATAAGTTATGTTTTTATAACAACTAATACTTCGAGTAATTCTGTAATTGAGTCACAAATTAATTGAATTTAAACGAAAGTAAATGTGATTTTAATAATGATTTCAATTTTAAGCCAATTCTCTGTCTATTGAATGAATATTTCAATCAAAATGTTCACAAAAATCATATTTCGGTTCATTTTTTATGATTGAATGTTGAAATACCTAATTATAAACACAACGGAGAAAACAATTCACTGTTTAGTGTGAGAAATGTTAAATAAGTTTACGTTTTTTGACATAAATATGAAAATCAAATCCAAAACCAGTTGTGAAAGAGAAAAACTAATTATAATATAAAATTGGATTTTAATGTAAAGGAAATGAAATCATTTTGTTTAACAATTTGTTTCATATTTTAGTTTTCACACAATTATTAACATTTATTAAAAAAGTTTTTCCAATACAACAAAACTATTGAATATTTCTTTGTTTTAATTTATTTGTAAAACAAATCCTTTGATTCTTCTTATACTCTATTTGTCATCATTTTCTGTCAAATATTCTGTACTTTAATGATAAACTGTTAAACCTTTTCACTCAAAACCAATAAAAGTTGTAAATATTTATTAATCACTAAATATATCGCGATTTTCTCAAATAATTTTGTTTTTAGAGCTTCTCTTCATTATTATAATTAAAACAATATTAAAAAACTAAACAATTATTTTGTCTATAATTTTAATTCAAAACTTATTATTAGGTATTTTCTAATCAACGCTAGTTTTAACGAAACTACTGTAGTTTGAGCATGGTTTAAATCTAAACATTGAAACTTTGCCTGATTATTAATTGATTATTTGTGTCCCTTATATCTAATTCATTTCATTTTGTGAAATGAGTTTATCAATCATTTGATGGATTTTGTTGTCAAACAAATTGTCACTAATTTTCCACTGAAATGACATTTTATATTATTTTTTCACTTTTATAGTCATTTTATTTATTGAACCGATAATTACTAAAAACAATGACAAAGACTACAGACAACTATTGGGGAAACAACTCATTAGTCATACCTTTAATCGTTTATTAATTGATAATTAATTGAAATATTTGTTAAATTATATAAAATGAATGATTTTGTGGAGAAATATTAAACTTTTAGAATATGCTAGCTCTAATTATAGATTAAGAGAGATCAGGTGAAATATTAGCTGATAAGCACAAAATACCCTGATATTGAACCATTGGTTAAGAACCACAAGAACTACTCAGAGATGGAGTCGTTATTAGTGTTAAAGCAATGAATATTCTTTAGTGAAGGAAATCCTTGACTTAAATCCAAATACAATACAAATATATAATAATAAAAATTATTTTTGAAATTTTCTTTTGTAATAAAAACTAAAGTAATGTTAATGTGATATATAATAAGAGCTAAAAAGTGATGATAAGTTACAGGTAGAGCACAGTTGCTATAGTGATACTGCGTTGACCATAACTCCTATGCCATACTCTTGTGCAGAAGCACTTTTACCTTCCAGTGCTTTCTAACAGCTGCCGAACGTTAACTTATATTCTGAGACCAAACCATGTTTGCTATGCCTTCATGTCGTATGACAACAAAAAATACATACCATTTGTGAACTGAAAGTGAAGAATATATAGAGAAGTAGAGAAGTATTGAATTTCTTTAATGGTTTAGAAGTTTCCGCTTTTGTTGGAAGTCTTTAAACACTAAAAACAGTTTTCTTGTCATTTGATTTCAAATACTATTTTGAACGCAAATAAGGGCTCAGAATATTCATCAATATATGGGTGGAAGAGGAAAGTTGTGTTCCCATAAAAAGCACTCCTTTTGCTCTCAATATTTGCCAGTCGTTCAGTGCAGTCAATGTTAACTTTATTGAATGAAAAGCTAAGCAACAAATAAATATCAAAGTTTAAGATAAGATATATTAACATTAGATTTGTTTGTGATTTCTATCGACTCTATTGTTAAACAACAACAAAAACTTTTCAATTTTTATCATCGCATTGGTTATCAGAAAATAAAGTCAAAGAACATTTGTGACCAAAACATCAAAAGCGATTCAAAACATAAAATTATTTTAAATTAATCCTCTCTTTGTATGAAGTCTTCACCGGAGATGAAAAGTCGCGAATATATTCTCTATTTGTTATAAAAAATACTTTCCCTTTGGCTTTAAGTCTTTTGTGAAACAGACGGTGCAAAATGGAAAGTTATCCACAAGTCTTACACAACTAATACAAACCTATTATTTTACTTTTTGTCATCTTTTTCTTCTCGTTGTTGTTGTTGTGGACAATAATTTAACTGACATTTCAATTAAGTTTTTTTGTGGACATATATAAATCGCAGACTTACTAAAAGGTCACTGGACTGAGGAAATGGTGTGTTTCTCTATGACTAATGGATTGTAATTATGATTTAATAATCTTAAGATTAAAAACAAATTTTCTCTTAAAAATACAATTATATTGAAAACAGTGTTGTATTGCGTTTGCGTTTGCGTTAAGTTTCAGTCATTTCAGAAGTCAATGTAACACAAACTCCCTGTGCTCTAAGACTTATATTCTTCATGACTACCAGAAGAGTAGCTAAAAAGTTAGTGAATCCCAGGTCTAATCCGTGGTCTCTGCTATAAATTGCATATAAATGTACAAAACATGTATTCATTTAAGTGTTAATTAATTATTAATTTGAATCCAATTAACGGATCACTAAATAAGAGGATTACTTAAGAATCACATTATTATCAGTGATATTAAAGTGTGTTTATCTATCACTATGTCTATACTGTGGTACCGGAGAAGATATGCATCCCTTTCCAGCTCATATAATCATCAATATTATGGCTAATTGAGTGTTGAATCTGTTTTCAATGAATATTATGAGAAAAACAGTATTTAGTCATCAAATTATTTAGAGATAAATCAAAACTAAGGATAAAAAACAAAACTTAAATTCAAAGCAAATAATGCGAACTTATTTCACATTCAATACCAATCAATGCAACAATTTTTTACACAATTATTATTCATTTTTATTGATTGGTTATATGTTTGCAACTATCGGTAAGTCTTATCACAATTACAATCATTTTTATTATAAGTTATAACTATAGTATTCATACAATCATTCAATTGTTGACAATATTTTGATTAAATATTTTCTTAATCAATCGATTAATTGATTTCAATTCAAAACATTTCTAATATTGATCACAATATCAATATATTTTTTACATTGTAAGTAATCATTTCAATGGGAACCCCCCTTAGTAAGGGTGTATTTATAGGGTTTTTTTTATAATTTATTGCAAGATTAGATCTCATTAAAATCATTTTTGTAAACAAATGTCTTAAAGTTTATCTAATAATGACAATTAATGAAGAGTTTAAGACAATTCTGTATCCAATCGTTGGGACAAAAGTGTAATCCGTTATTAAAGACTTTATTTTATAGTTTCAGTCATTTATTTATATCATTAATGATGTGATCTTAAAGATGTCTTTGAGTTAACTATCGATTAAATTTGTGTTAATAATATCTACCAAACCATTGATCAATAACTGAAGACAAGCCCTCAAAGCACAAGAATTTAAATGACAGTTAAACCCCATTTCCTATGCTTTCATATGATTCAACTCATTTTTAGTCTTGGTTTTTGGGTTTATTTATTGTCTAAGTCTTATCTAAGACCCAGGGTCTTACCCATAAAGTCGTGCCTCTGAGATGACTAATCACTGCATCAAAAGTTACATTTTATCTTAAAATATCCCTGAGTTTAACGAAACAAATACTGTGTAAGACTTTGATCTTTACTTTATTTGAAAGGGGTTTAAGTAATAAACAAAATATTTACTCATATTTTATTCATATCTCAAAGATATGTCTAATTTTTTGGTTAAGTTTATAAACGATTTGTTTTCATATGAATTGAAATTAATTTATATTATTATTGAAGACATAAGTCTTTGCGCTGAAGACTAATATGACGTCTATTTTGCTGTCTTGTAGTAATTCTCAGTATATTTTTCTTATGAACTAATTGTGTAATTAAAAGCCCCTTAAATATGGGGAACGACTTAATCCAGGAATTATTATGAGTTGTCAGAACAATCTGTTTTTGACAGTCGATTTAATGTGTGTTCAAAATCATTAACAATTTGTTTTCACATCCCTTTCCACACAATTTGTGACAATTTATATACAAATTAATAATTAATATCTTTATTACGAATCGATACTTAAATTATTCAAAAAACAATTGAAAACTCATAACAATTTCAAACTAAAGAATAAATTATATTTTATATGAAATTCAATGGTTTTATACACTTATGTCGGCTATGAGTGGATATTTTGTGCACAATATTGTTGACAACATTAGAGTGTCATTAATGGCAAAGAATATAATAATAATAATTCATTTCAATCACGAAATGGGAATTCAATGCTTAAAACATATAAAACATATAAAACTTATATATTTTTTATTTCAATTCAATACTGAATACAATTATTTCCATTATTTTTGTTTATTTTATTCATTTAATTCATATAATGGTCTGAAATATGCAAAACACATACAATATTACATTACAATACCTTTGTATTGCTTTCAATATAATATTGTTTTAAAGCTGTCTTTCCATATCTCGTGGACATCACATAAAACTCAACATTTAACGCAAAAACAATTATTATTGAAACCAAAATTCAAATAAAAGGCTTTTCTATTGGTTTGTCTACTCTTATACTAAACACACAATCATTTCATATATTGACCGAAAATTTTATGATTTTTTATCTTTTTATGCATTTCTTTATAGCGAAGACATTTCAAACTTTATTGCTTTGACTGTATATAACTGTAGGGAAAAATGTTTTGATATCTCTCTTTGAAGGCAAAGACAAGTAAAACAAATCACAGTATAATAAGCACACAATCCATCCGTTCCTCTCTTGTCATTACACCCGGGTTTTGCCTCTTATTTCAAAAGTTATTCAGATCTGTAGTAAATTCTGTGAATATATTCTTATAGACAAACAAAATGAGTCATACATTAGACAAATATTATTTCAAAGCCTATAGTCTTTATGTTTGTCTTTAAATGATAATAAAAATTACTTATTATTAATAATTCCCTTAATATTGTATTATTTAAAGTCAATTCTTGTCTTAACGTCACATAAAATGCATTTAAACGCAAAATACAAATTTATTTTCAAATAAAAAGTGCTTTTATTTCACAATATTTTTAGTTTATATTATATTTTTAGCAATAAATTATTACTGTATATAATATATGTTTGACTTTTTATGAAATTTCAGTGAATATCACATTATTTAACTGTTTATCTATTGAAACCATAGTTTTTCCTACCTTTCCGTTAATTATGTTTATAGTAATCTTTGAAAATAAATATTAATCAGAAAAATATAAAGACTTTTATTGTTTGTCTTAAATGTTTAATAAATTATTGTTATTAAACAACAATTTCAACAAATTATTCATTCATTCATTTATTTATTAAAATGTTTGTCAATAAAAGTATTCAATAATTTATTTCTCAACTAAAATGTCATTTTTATATCAAATGAAATGTGTTTTCACTTTCTATCTCCTAATGAATAAATATCTGGATTTTTACTACTGTTTCAATCAATTGATTCATTGGATCGGTTCAGCAAACGAAGCAAATTCTCTATAATAAGTAAAATAAAGATATATTTTTTCATATAAATCTTTGCCATTAATTTCAAAGACCAGCTATAAATCAAATATTAGTTGATATTAAAGCTATTTTCACAAATAATTGCCTAATATTTTGGTCCATAAATGGCTTTCATTTAAACAGTGATTTATATGAAGAGAAATTGTGAATAAAGTATAAGTAATTCAAATATAAATCAAATGTCTTGTTGTTTATTAAATTATTTTTTAGTCATTTTTTGTTTTCATTATTAAAATTTTGAAAACAATTTTTCAACTTTCAGTCAAACAAAAAGCAATTAATTTTTACAGATCTCTTAAAACATCAAAAGTATTAAGACATACAAAAAATGAATTTTTCAAAATCCTTGAACCTTTTGTGCATTTCTTTTAGTTTTTCCTTTTTATATCAAAATATTGTTTTTGTTTATCATTAATAAAAACTAAGGTTTTTAATCAAAACGTAGTTTAAATCCGTTATAAATAATGATATGTTTGTGAAACTTATAAAAATTTTAAATCCATTGAAAACTTTTCCAAAATTATCTGAAATTTCATTGATTTTTGTCTCAATGTTATCCGAGTTTTATGTCCATCTCTGTAGACATGATTTCACACTTTGAACTGCACTTCTATACAATAATTTCAATTCTCTACTACCACTGCATCTCTACTACCGGTGCAGTACTCTTCAACTATACACTAATGCCTTTTCATAGCATTTATTATTTCATTTTTTCCCCAATTTTGAAGAAAATCTTTTAAAAGCTAAATGTTGTTGAAGTGAAGAAAAAACTTAAAGAAAAGTTTCAAAAAATTTCATTTCTATTCAAAAGAATTTCAATTTTGTCTCAAAAACTAAATTTAATTTTTATGTTTTGCACAAAGCATTCAAAAGTGCATTCATTTAACAGCAAATGAGCTTTAATTCAAAATTGATTGAAATCTTACATAAATTGAGTTAAAAATGTAAAATTTGATGACAACTTAGTTTTTATCTATTTTTTAATGTGATTATTTGACTATTATTTTAAATTACAGTATAAGCAAGGTTTACAATTCAATCAGGTGGCTTTCAGTTTTTGGGTCCACAATATTAGGGACATTTTAAAACCAATTTCTTATATAACATATAATTTTCAGTTTTAAATCTTTTCTTATCTCTTATGAAAAATGATATAAATTTTGGCAATTTTTATAACCCTATCCCCTATTAATGTTTGACTCCTTCTAGTCATTCATATCCAACTTCGTTATCATTTGCTATAAATTACATGAAAACAACAAAAACTCTTTCGTTTTTGTCCATAAAATGTCTGAAACAATAAACAAACCATTTATTTATAGCACTTATAGCACACAATCATTGCTTTAATTTATTAATTATTTGATACACTCTTTGAACGTAAAATAATAACAAATATTATTAATACTTATGTTTTGAAAATTGTGTTAAATATAGAGGACTTCGTGTAAAACGTGACAAAACAACAAATTGTAAAGAGTTTTGTCGGAAAAACAATGTTTTGAATTCATTTAATCAATGATATGCTGTGTATTAATTTAGGGAAAGGTTCATTTGTGTAGTTAATCTAGGTTAGACATTTATGAATAATATTTGTTTTTAGACTCATAATCATGAATACAATTCCCTGTTATCTAGCATTTGATCGTAAAATAGCATTACATATTAAATCTCATATTTATTAGTGAAACTAATTTTTATATGAAATTTGAGATTTTATTAGAGATGAAGGGTAAAAAGTCAAATATTATAAATTAGTATTATATGTATTAGTCATTAACTTTTATGAAAATTACCAAAAGTTGACAATTTTATGTAATAATCATTATTTCTGCGATATTTCTAAAGAGTGAGAAATAGTCTGATCTCTGGATAGAAACAGTAGTTTTTTGTAAATCAAATAAAAATGAGTGGAAAAGTGCAAAAAATAGTGTAATTTATTGATTGAAATCTTAGCACAGGATCTGTAAATTAATGCCACAAAAAATTGGCTCTTTTTTTGCTTTTAGTTGATAACAGAGTAAAAGTTATTTTGAAGTATAAGTACTAAAAGTATTGACAAAAAAGTTTTTCATATAAGAAGTGGTTTATAAAAAGATTTTTTCGTCCATTACTTAAAGGATTGAAATGAAATGAAGGCCAAAAAATATTTTTTATTAAATTGTGTTTTTGAATATTTATATCACTTATGAGTTATAATAATAAATAGATTCTGGCATAAAATCAATTAAAAAATTTCCAAACATTTCTTATATAAACAAATATTTGACGAAAAATTCAAATTCAGAAAAAATAGTTTTCAATAACAAACAACTAAAACAGGAGTTATATCTTAATATTATTCTTTGCACTTAACACTGGTCACCAAATTGTTTACTGAGCAGAAAAAGACATTTTTCCCTGGATCATTTTTATTACTAAAATTTCTTGATAAATACAGATTATTTAAATCAAAATGGCTTTGTTTATATTTCTTTTGAATGTAAATCAAGTTATGATTTTCCGAAAATGTCAAATACAATATATTTAAAATATTCCTGGTCTTATACTCCCTTAAAGTACAAACAAAGTAATCAAATCAGTCGTTCCTCAAACTTAATCATATTTTGATTCAGGGATTAGTTGAACAAAATGTCTCTGAATTGTTCATTACATGTATTTATGTGTTTGAATGTGATGTCAATTACTTTTATATATATATATTCCTAATTTGGACACAAACTATGTTTAAGTCTTTGTGCTATAATAGTCAGGGTCTTTTGAATTTTAAGCCATTTAATGAATTCTATTTAAATTTTAAAATAAAATTTAATGCATTCTCACAGCACTACAGTAACTACTGTAACAGCACTTGTATCTAAATTTTGATTTACTTGAAAGCAAATCATTTGCATTTAGAGATCCTCAGAGGGAAACGGATTTGTAGTTTCAATGGATTTGCTCTCAAATTTTGATCACAAATAAACTCAGATTCAGTTCAGGACTGTCTTAATAGGACAGACAGGGGATGGGGGACTGAAAATAACATTAGATTTTGGGATTTATTTATTTATTTTAATACAAATTTTTATTTCATAAAACCTTATGACATGAATTCAATGCCATTTGAATAGAGCCTTACATTTCACTGATATTAATGTTTTTCACAAATGATTTATTACTGGATTTGTGTATTGAAAGTCATTGAAATAAACTCAAAATGCTTTTTGTATTTATCTAATGATTGACACAAGAAATGGTCAAAAGATATATAACTTGTTCTACATTTCAATGAAGAAGAAAAAGGACTGAAATCTGTTTCAAAATCTCTTTATTATTGAAAAGAGGTTTTCACGAAAAATCTCATCAAAAGTGAACTGTATTTCAATCTACTGTATGGTTCAGGTCTTCATTATATGTTTTGTAGATTTGAATCAATCGTTTGAATCAAAGGCTTATAAACTGAAAACAAAATTCTCAGTTGACTTTAAAAACCAAAACCTTGTTTTGAAATCCCTTTTGTTTTTCCAGATATTCATTACTATTAAATAATTTACAGTATTTTATAATTTCATAATTTTTAATGATTTATGAAAAATGTTTTTACATTTTTATCAATACTTCCGTAAAATAGGATAAAATATTTTATTCCGGAATTAAACTGAATTTTCAATTGAAAATGAAAGTCAATATTATATTTAGAAAAATAAATATTTAAGAAATATAACAAATATTTTTATATAATTTAAACATTACTTGAAAATTGAAAAAATTTATTTATAAATTAAGCGCAAAAATCACTTCACGTGAAAATGTCTGTCGGAGTGAATGAAATTGACATTTTAGATGTGAAATCAAAGTCAAAGACTAATATTATATTAGATATAAAATGCAAATCATTTGAAGTTTATTCACAGAAAAAACTCTTTTTGATATAAATTCCAATATTTTTATCCTATGAAGAGATGAGACGAGAGTTTTTCAAACATTTTCATGTCTTCAGTAAATTATATCAAAAATATCATAGAATATACCGATTCCTGTATACAGTATGTCTGAAGTCGAGTGCAAATGGTATTAAAATGTAATAAATCGCACGCATATATGGCATGGGTTTTGAATTCATCTTTTGATACGTCAATAACACGATTGCAGTGAAAATAAGTGCAACAAAAGACTAATATATTTTTCAGAATCATATGTTCAGTAAATGATAGGAAAAAATAAAATTCAAATTTCATTTGACAGTCATTTTGCGCTCAGTTTTTAATTCACTTTACATTTGGATTGATATTACATAACATTTTGTTTTTCAAAGTTTGATGCACCCATTCATTACCATTCCCTTTCATTCTCAACAATACAGTACTTATACACTTCATCAGCGAATATATACTAAGATTTTCATCATTTTTTAGTAAATAATAGATTTTGTGTGACTTTTCTAAAGGTTTTTGTGTTTATGAAATCAAATGAATGAATCAATGAATGAATAAATGAAAAGCTTTTCATATTTTTCTTTACAATATTTGATTGATTTATTCAAAATTTGTTTTATTACTAAAAAGCAATCTCTTATATGAGTCTCAGATCATAAAAGTCGGACAAAAATAAAAATTATATATAAGTTTCAACAGTATTTCAATAGAAATCTGTTTTATGTCTTTGAATCTGAAGTGAATTTAATAGCAATGAAAAAATATATTATATTTTATTTGCAAATGTTTTCTTGAATTGATTTTACATTGAATTGAAAGTCAAAGCAAATTAAATGTTTTTTCTTCTCATTCAATACTTTTATTGATTTATTGCAGCAATAATTCATTTATTTGTTTTAATGACAACAAATATATTTGAAATTAAAGTTATTTTTAGTTTTTATTTACTATTTTTTTCATTTCATCTAATTTTCATTTAATTAAGTAAATAAATAAAAACTCATGTTATGTAACATTTTTTGTAACAAATTCAAAGCAAATTTTAATTATATTTCATTGAATTGAATGACATATTCGTTGAAAAATAAATAGCATTTTATCATTGAATGAAAAAAGTTTTCAAATCATTGAAAGGAATAAATAATTTTAACTGAAATCCATGTCTTCATTGAAATAAAATACAAATAATTACACAATCATTTGAAGTGAGATAACAGTGAATTCAAAAGCAATTTTAAAACAAAAACAGTATTTTAGACGATGAGTTCAAATTCCAATCCATTTCTCAAACAATCAATTTATTTCTCAATTTTATAACATTTTTCTTCATTTCATAACCTTTTCATTACTCTATTAATAGCTTTCAAGTAAGAGATGAGTGATTTGATTGACGAAAGGCATTGAATCACAATTTTATCTCAAATTTTGTGCACAAAATTGAAGATTCAATACAATGTTTGACTTTTTTGGTGAAAAGTTCATAATATTTTTTATTTATATTCATTGAACAGACTATCTATGACTTCAGTATTCAATGATTAGTATGTTTTTCTATATCATAGGGAATGTACTTCTAATTGAGTTGAGATCTAATCTCAATCTATTTGTAGCAAACATTCATTGAAATGATATATAAATCTAAAATCAATTAGTGATCAAAACCAAAGTCTTAGTGTTAGGCGTATGTCATAAAAAGGTCGTAAAAAGGATATCTTCAGACGATTTCCTCGACAGTTATTGTAAATACCAGTGCCTGTAAATAGTGCTATACCAGTACCGGGAGAGATGGTATGTAATGGAGAAATGCGTAATCCTTTCCTAACCTAAGTATCTGTAGATTATGTTTATATCGATCGATGCCATCGACACTCAGTTCCTATCTATTAATAAAATGATAACATTTTTATAACATTTTTGTCTAAAATATTCAAACATTTTAATCAAAGTCAGAGAGACTCAGAAAAAGTGGGAAATATTTGCATCAGTCTATAAATGATGTGATATTAAACCCATTTTAAAATGATTTTGAAAAACATTAATCAATTCAAAGGTTTTTTATCTTTAATATAAAAACTTTGATTTATTTTTAATTCATTTAAATCCCTTATAAATGAAAGTTTTTAATGAATTTTTTGTTTTTCCCAAAAAAGTTCACAACAAACACAAAATATAAGCAAAAAATCAATACATTATATAAAATTCATTGAAAGGCAAAAAACACAACTCTATTGCTATTCATTTCAAGTGTTTGTGATCTAAAACCCGAAAAACTTTTATCAGATTTTGACAAAAACTGATGAAAAACTTCATTCAATCATTTGTTTTGCTGAAAAAGACATGAATTGAATAACAATGTCGTTTGAAATTTGTTTATTTTTGTATTCAAACGACTGATAAAACATTTTAGTAGTGTTTTCGTAAATTAAATATTAAGGGGTAAACAAACAATCATTAAAACCTGGATTTGAGCCAAACATATATGCATTGATATAATTTGTTTTCAATATTTTATAATTTATAAGTTATTGTCAAATATGATTGATATATACACTAATCTGCACTCAATATAAAAGACAAGAATAGTCTCGTAATTATGGATAAATTTAATATTAATTTAATAATCAGTTCATTGATTAGCTATTAATACAATAGTATTGCAATCATTAGTAATCATAACGAGTAAGGAATGACAGATAGTATTGAATGAATGATAGTTTGATTGAATCTAACATTTATTACATCCAGGGTTTTATAAGAACAAGTATTTATTGATAACTATTTCTGGAAATATGTTTCATAAATAATGAAATGTTTCCGAAGAATCAGAAAATTGTAAATAAAAATAGTCTTATTTTATCTCAAATTCAATACAATTTTGAAATTATTTTCATTAAATTTCATCTTATTTTTGAGCAATTTTTGTATCAAATGATCATTAATTCAGTATTTTTATAAACTTTTGCGAAAATAACTGTAACTATAAACTCAAACTTTAAATTTGAAACCCTTTCCAAAGTAAATACAAAGGATATCCATTAATACTAGACTTAAAGTCAATACAGTATTTCTCAATAACTGGGTATCCATTTGTAACCCAGGAATGGATAGAAACTAAAAAATGAGCGAAAATTCATTAATCAATTGAAGCAATGGTTTACTACAAGAACTTGATTATAGTTTATGTAACAGATTGTCAATTGATTACTGTTTTATATTTCCTACAAATTTGTTCACAAACGCATACTTTATACAAAAAGTCCAGAAATCTGACACAAACTTGATCTGCGAATCGATTCCAAAGCCATTCAATCAATGTTTAAGTCTTTTGCTATTTTAGATGAATTCCTAATCAATGTTTTGCATCGATGTCTCACTTCTTAGGACTCATCGATCAAACAATTTAAAACTTAATACCCTTTTGACTAAAACTGTTCTTACATTTACTCTCCAATCAATTATTGAAGACTTGAATATAAGGGTTATATAAAAACTATCTCATAAATTGTATATTCAATGATAAAGCACTGGAAAAGGTTTTTAGATATTTTACATCTCTTTATTGCATATATCTTTATGCTATCAAAAACTCTTATCTATTTTTAAAGTATTTTTTTAATAACATTTTGTTTTTGAATAAAATATTTTGAAAATTTTGTTATGTTTTTAAAAACATTAATATTTAATTAACAATTGATTTAATGGATGAATAGATCAATGATTTATAAAATGAATATTTTTTGTTCAAAACATGTTTTGGGACTTAAAAGCAAATATTATCTCAAGTTTTGTGTTTTAAATGAAAATATTTTTTAATTAATTATAAATATATTTGAATTGAAATAATAGTTGAATAATAAGTTAATAACAGATGTTTTAAGACATGAATTGCATTCAAAAACACATTTTTCAAGAGTCTATTCAATCGTCGGTTCATTTAATTGAAGATCAAATTTGAAGACATTTTGGGAATTCATTTGAACCTAAGTTTTAATCAAAAAATATTGTTTTCACAGATTTTATGCTTCAATACAAAGCCTGTCTTGAATTTAAGCTAACAGTGCTCTCAGACGTAAAGTTTTTCTCAATTATCTAAAAAATGAATATATCTTTTGACACATCATTAACATATGGATTGGTTTTGGCTTTTATTGTAAACGACTCATCACTTAATATACAGTTGTAATCAACCGAACCTCTCATTCATCATGTTTTTAATTAAATGCTATTTTCGACCCCTTTTTCCCTCAATTCCCCCTTTCTTTGACTATTCTTTTCTATCTTTTCTTCAATTTATTATATTTTTTACATTTATGATCAAAAACGGCGAATAATCTTTGACAGATTATTATTATTACTATATTTTCTGATAAATTGCATAATTATTAAACATAGCATACAAAGGATAACAATGAGCTACCCGTCCAACGCATACAGTTTTTATTGGTTTTGTCATATATTTTATTGATTAATATTTTTTATTATTATTTTGTTATAATTTGTTATGAATTGTAAGCAATGTTTTCAATATTTTGCTCAAATTAACGAATTATTTATTCATTATTTATTATCAATTTATTAACCCGGTCACCCCCTTTACCCTGAATGATAAAGTTCTTCACAGGTCTTAACTTCCCACTCATTGGTAACTTTCCATTGTTTCTGAGCATTCGGACAATCATTAGACAACAATATGCGACCAATAGATTACAAAATCCTGTATTTACTCAACAAATACATTGAAAACAGATTTTCCGTAATTCCTATTCCGACAACAAATCCATTTGTGTCTAATCAGAGTCATATTAAAAATAAATACTTGTTTATTGTTTAATATACTCTAAACTTATTTAATCACACAATCATTAAATACAATCAACACTACAATCAATTCATATTTAATTTAATGTTATTTTATTTTATTCAAAATCTACCTGGGCATTTATATTTTATCTTGATTAATATCAATGGTATAACAAATAGTTTAATCAATACTTTATTTAAATGAATGAAAAAGTATTCAAACAATTGAATCTTTACTTTCAAAGAAAAAACGAGAAAATAGTTTTAATTTTTTACAAATATTTCATAAAAATGGGGAATCAATGACTGGAAAGGGATTTGTTTTGTCTTTATTTCCCTGAAGACACGACACAAGTAGTCTTTTTAGAAATATTTCTTTGTTTTTAAGAAAACCCAATGATATGTCCAATTGTGTGGAAAAAAAACTAAAACTCAAACCTTTTTTCAAGATTTAATCGCAAAACAATTTTTATAGACATTTATTGATTGAAACTTATAATAAAAGTAAATAAATATCAAACCCTTTGAGACATACTTTTGATTATAACTGAAAAAAGTAAAGAAAATGAGTTTTTAGTAATAATAGTAACCATTTATTAATCACTCGTTTATTATATAATAAAATATTATGTAATTTTAGCGCAAGTATTATATTATCATTAAAAATCATTAATAAATACTTTTTTATGCAAATTCTGGTCTATTTTTTACTTTATTATTATTATTATTAATGACAAAACTGTCACTCAATTCAACACCTTTTCCGATATTCTGTTAACTTTCGCCCCTTAACTATGTTTTAAGTGTTTGATTAATCACTTATGAATATTAAGATAATTATTTGATAATGTACTCTTAGTATTACTATAAACTTTAACCTTTCACCTAATATAACTCCAAACCCAGTATGGATTTGTACAGAAATTCTTGTGAAAGTGAATTAAACTTCACTTTTGGTGCAAATGATGTGAAAATAGATTTGATTTCCTTTTTATTCTTGTGTTCAGTCATTCGTTGGGATTTAAAGAATCACAAGATTTTACATATCATTAAGAAATGAAGAAATGAAATGAAATTCACTTAAAATTTTTTCCACAACTAATCCATCATTTTTTGGCACTTTTATCAGATTTTTCACACATTTCACAACGTTTTTCAATTTTATTGTATTCCAAAGAATTCAATATTTTTCACAATCTATTGCTAACACAACGAAAAATAATAGACATTTTATATGCTATAAAAAATGGGATTTATTGCAGAAGATGTTCACAAAAAACAAACTCAATATACCCTTTCATAAGGGCTTTAATAATTAACTATTGATAATATCTTGAATGAAAATCCATTGTTATTTCAATCATATATTTTGGCAAAAAAATAATATTATTAGTACTTCTTATGAATACATAAAGTAATAAATTATTTATTTCTTGATTTGTGAACACATTTGTCGACATTTTTATCCGAAAAACAAAATATAATTCTTCTCTAATATTCGTAAATAAATTCTGTGAATGTGAGTCACACCCGGTTTACCAGAGCACTGGTAGATGTGTTATGTCGACTGCAAAGGGATTAGAATCTCATGAACTGTTTTTTATATCACCAATGAAAATGATTTTTTTTTGTATTATTGTAAATAATTGAAGAGATTTTTTGCAAACAAACCATTAATTATTCAAAAACTATAAACCAATGACTTATTTATTAAAATTGAGATTAAAATTCAGTTATTCCTGGAAATTATTTTCATTGCAATTCAGGGCTATATTAGAGATGATTAATATTTAACATCGCGTGAGACCTGGGTATCAATGCTTTGATCAAACAATAAAAAAAGTTTTCGTGAATTATAGGTTTAATGTAATAATAATTTGATTGAATTAAAATGAATTGCTTTTAAATCTAATTAAAAAACTATTGATTTTAATCTTTGGCCCAAATTTGCGAGTAATTTGTTTTTCAGTCATTGACTCAACAATCACTTCAATTATCACATAATTTACAAACATTTGTGACTCAATTCACTACTTGTTTAATATTTTATTCAATACTAAGAGATATTTGAAGACAAGTCTTCAAATGAGAGTAAGTCTGACATCAAATCCCTTTCAAACAAATCATTAGTTTTTTTTATTTATTTCATTGAATAATAAATTTTCAAACGATTTTATGAATGACTTTTCAGACCTTTATTTCGCTATAAAACTAGTCTTCAATGCAATCATTGCTTTGAAATTTATATTTTAATCATTACTTTAGTTTAAAAGACATTTTCTGTTGATTAAGTAAATAATGATTGACTCAATTGAGTGATCAGTATAAGTGTAGCATTTAAGATAACCATGATAAATTTTTATGAGCTAATAACCAGAAAATTTCAATGAATATAAATAATTATTATTTTCTTATAGTAAAGAGAAATGCTTTTGAGTGATGAGACCTTTTGCCCAATTATGCCATACAAACAATCTATTGTTAGACCTGTCTTATGACCAAAAATAATATTTTAATGGCTCTTAAGCTCCTCTGTGTCTGGACTTTAGGTCTGGATTTCACCAGAACTGAGAAAAATGTCAAACACTTTGTGATAGTATTGATAAAAGTATTGAATTTATAGCTATTGTTAGACATTTTTGGTCATATCTTATGTGTAAACAACATATCAAAGGCATTGAAAAGCATTTCTTTAGACATACTTTCAGATCAATTGCCTTTGATTTATAAAAAGGACTCAGAGTTTTATATAAGGATCGGATCTGAAGCACAAAACAATGAACAGAATAAATACTTTTGGTATTTATTCTCCTCTTTTGAACTGAAGTTCATGTTATATATGACTTGTATTTCAATAAGTGATTAATTTGAAGCACAGAAGTGAGTGAATGAGAGGGCAGTTGGAAAGGGAAAACGAAAAAACAAGTGAACAGTTGGCCTATTATTTGGGGAACAGTAATACAATTAATTTCTCACAATCTATAGATCAATACATTAATGAACTTTAACTTAATTTCTCGTAACCGACCAAATATCAAATGTTTCTGATCATAGGAAACAACAATTGTGTTTAATATCATTAATAACAAAATGCCATTTCATCTCACTTTCAATATAATTGTGTTTCGTATGAATTGTATAAATGCTTAGCCATTAGTGATGACAACTCAATAGTGATATTGATATACAAATACAAAACCAATTCAATAGTGGATTATATCGTTATAAATGTCTCACTTTATTGACATTTGTTTTTATTATACTTTTGTATTCATTATTTGTTTTCATATATCAAGCAAAAGGCCAAATGAACTCAATTTTAGTTAATTAACTTAATTTATCAGACATCTAGACAATTATGTGGTCTAACCTAGATCCAATTCTGCTAATAATTGAAGTATTGAATCAATTTTATATTTTTTACTTTTAAATAAAATTTATTCAACGATTGAAACCTATTCACACTATTGTTGAGAAATAATTCAATTTTAAATTTTGAAAAATCGTTGAAAAGATTTGATCCAAAGATATAATTGATGCCCAAAAGGATAGTTAGTGAGGGAATGGCTGTTTCCAATGATAAGACAATAACTAAAGTGCGGAATAGGGTTTTGAATGATTATATTCTTATGGATATAATCACACACTTGGATATACAAGACTTGTTTGGTCTGCAAAGGGTTTCAAAACAATTTGATGATTGCATCGGTTGTGAACTCAATCACAGAAGAGTACTAACGATAGGAATATTTGATTATTTTGAATATGTCTTCATTTATAAGTCCTTTATATGCCATGAGATGAGACTCCAAACCAATACAAAAGAGTTTTACAAGAATTGCATCGATTTTGCAGTTTCTTTAAAATCAAATGTTTATTATCTGACAGAAAGTTTAACAAATCTTATTTCAATTGCAAACAAATGTCAAAAAATCCAATCACTGGCCCTTAAAGACTGCTATTTGGATGAAAAGTGGTTTCAATATATGGACAGTAATTTTGAAGATTTAAAGTCCTTATCATTAATTCATTGCTTCATATCGTGTTTGAAATTTCATAAAATTGACAAAAACTTTGATTCATTGGACAAAAAGATAATCTGTTTATCCATTGATGGCTTCAAATGTATTGAAAACTCTGATTTCCAGTCCACCAATCTCATTTTATTTGTCAGATGGTTTCGAAAGCTTAAGAAATTGAAGATAATTATTGAAAGCACTGTTTTGATGAGAGAATTGTTTAGACATTTGCCCAAAACTCTTGAGTCTCTGTCAATGAAATTGCAAGACGTTATGACAACATCGATGTCTGTCAACAACAGAATGTCTCCGCTCTTCAGTCGCTTTAATGTCAATCATTTGAAGTGTTTATATGTTTCTGATTATTATATAACTAATGAGTTGTTGCTATCATTGGTTCGGACCCTCGATTTGGAGAGATTTTCATTCAGTTGTCGATCCATTGGTTGGCAAACAATCATCGCTTTATTTAGCAGACAATCAAACCTAAAATACTTATTCATATTTTGGTCTAAATTTACTGATTATTGGTTCCCAGAAGACGTCAGACCATTACTGAGACTGCGATTATTGCAAATACATGAAAGCACTTTCAATGCTAACCATTTGGAGAATATTCTGCTGTTGTGTCCAATGATTAAGACTTTTCAATACACACTCCCGAAAGTTGAATGTCTGGAATGGGATTACTTTGTAAATGTAATACATGTAAAAATCGTTGCATATATTCAGTATCACGTCTCAAGTGTTTGAAGGAAATAATTACAAACTTTAGTGATATCAGTCAGTCTTTCATCAATTGTTTGAGTGAGTCCTCAAGTCTGACGCAAATCTCTGTATTTGGTTATTGGACTACAAGACAGAGTAAATCAGATATAGATTTATATAACAGTTATTTGAGAAAAATTATTTCACTTTTTATTGAAAAGAGTTTGAAATCACCGAAAATATTGTTTCAAATGTTTATTAGCGAAACGATTGTCATTCCGACTGACATTGATGTTCCCAAAAATCTTTTAGTTTTGAATGTACTCAAGGGTTGATTCAATAAATCATTTATCAAAACACTTCAAACAATTATTTTGTACTTAACTTATTATTCAATTAAATAAACACTTTATTTGGAAATCATTTTTTGAAACATTAATTAAATGTTCAAAACATATGAAATAAAAATTATATTTTAATTCATTTATGAATTGAATAATTGTCTGTAAAATCGTTGAAGTCTTGTAATGGCATAGCAGTGAACAAAGTGTTCAAAAGACTAAATGATTAACTCATTTGAAATGACAATAATTTGACCAAAAGTTCATTAAATGGTCAGAACTCCGATCCATTGGTCTCATAGTATACAAAACATTAGCAATTAATGAATTGGTGAGCACTGGTATGTGAAAAAGCTGGCACATAGAGCACAGGTCTATTACATAGTATTGGTTTTTCATTCGGAATAATATATATCCCTTCTATCCGTTTGAATCACTTTCGCGTCAATAACTTATGAAATACTAATGAAAGTGAAAACAAAGTTTAGAAACCATTAAAACAAAGGCATTGGAAATGGATTTCACTTTCTTATTGACTGAATAACTAATCCTAACATCACTTCAATTATAGTCTAATCTAATAAATAATTGCATTTAGTCTTATGTTTACATTTTTAATTCACAACACATACCTGTCCTCTCTTTTATAACTATTAGAAATTGTTTCTATAAAGAGATTTGTGTTTCAATTATTTATAAAACAGTTTTCACTTTAAATCATAAATATTTTCAATCAATACTAAAACAACTCATAATTTATTCTAAAATTAACTTTTAATATAAATTTCAAACAATTTATAATTCATTGAAATTTAATAAAATACTTCATAATTAGACTGCATTTGGTTATAAATATTAAAAACTCTGTTTGAATTTAAGTATTAATTATTTAACACTTAAAACACATTTTTCTTACTTTTGATTATTTTAGCAAAATATTAAACTCATATTTGTTTTGAACTGACTTTCACTGACTGTTCACTAATAGTCTTAATTATGAATGAAATATGGATTCAATTAAAAATAAAATATTGTTTTGATACTCAGTTTCAACGAAACATAATTTGCATTTTAAAGGCATTGCTTTAGAAATTGGACATAAATTTTAGTAAAACTAAAAATTAATTATAATTTTATAAAATATTTTTAATTTTGTTTAAATTTAAAAACTTTTTACATAAATATATACTTTTATTTTGTTTTCAAAACTTAATCTTCAATAACAGTGTTATATAACTTATATAACACTAATGTCTGACTCTTTCTGATAAATACTTTCATAATTCAAAGTCTTAATCAGATTTTCATCTTTAGATCTTAAAAACAACTAATTAATAGTCATATAAATACAATCTTTTGAAATGTTTTCAGTTATAAATTATTTGACAAATACTTAATCCCCTGAACAGTTGAAAATCAAAAGAAAACAATTCAAACACTCAATTATTTTGAGTCAAACAGAGAGAAAAACAAACGTTTAAAACAAATAAAACTTTTATAATAATGACAAAAATATTCATTAATATCTATACTACCAGTCCTTCACACAGTTGTATGAAAACTGAATAATAGATGACTTGAAAGAGATTTTGATAGTATATTAAGTCTAAGATAAATGCGTTGGAAATTATTCACAAACAATATATTTGGAAGAAAAACCTATTTTTATGCAAACAATAGCATAAATATAACGTTTAATATATTATCAAATGTAATAAAGGTCGACCTCTAAGATGTGAAGGGGGTTTCCATACGGTCTTAGAGAATATAACATAGGTACCTTCCATTCATGCATTGCGCTTTGAATCTCAGGGGGTTTTATACAATATATCCCTATTGACTACCAGTGCATTAAATGATCGTTCAATTCGTTGATTAAAAACATTTACTGAATTTAAAATTTATGTTATTTTTAGTAAATATATTATAATTTAAATTTCATTTTTCTTTGTATTTCTCTATTGTTTTATAAATATATTTGAGTTTTTCTCAAATATTGATATAAATATAAGTTGTATTAAATGCTCTTTTTCTGATTCAATTGAGTGCAGTTAATATACCTGTGCTCTACTCTGTGTTCATAAAAACAAAGCATTCATTGAACTGAAAACTAACAATGAATTCAATGGAAAATAAGATACAAATTATTGTTTGAAGAAATTGTTATCAATTGAAAGACAAAAACAGTTTAATAGAGTTTGAAGTGATTTTGTAATCAATATCTTTTAGGATATAAGTAATTATGCCTTTGAAAGGGTGTTCTTCCCATTCCTCCCTTTCCTTCAGTTATATAATAGCCGATAGGCGTTGCCCATCGTCTGACATTGTTTTGACAATTCTGTCCACTCTTTGGATATAATATTTTGAAATAAAAGTTCAATGAATTATTAAGACATAAAAAGTGTATACAAATGATAGGGAATGAGACAAATAAGGGTATAATTTGTCTGCAAACTCAATGTACTGTATATTAAAGGTTAGATTAATGGAAAAGTAGTGATAAAACTACATATTCTTTGCTTTTGTTTTACATAACATATAATAACAAAATGAAATGAAATGTTTGTTTCATTCAGTACTCAAATATCTCAAAGGCATTGATATTTGAAAAACAAATTCTGTATTAATTCTGTTATCAAAACATAGATTGGTTTCAAAGGAAAGGAATTTTTGATGACATATAGAGTCTAACATAAAAGTGCTGTTTCTGTCACTACAGACAACCCTTAAAGCTATTATCGGAAACTTTCAATACTTAAAAATGACAAAAACATTTTTAACAAACAATTGTTGTATTTTTTATCTTGTGTTGAGAAAAAGTGTACAAAATATCCAAATCATTGAAAAATTTCAATTCAATCAAAAATAATTGGATTTATGTCTAAAATAGTTTGTTTTTGACAATGAATTCCAGAAAAACAAAATAAAAAACATTTTCTGAAACTCAAAGCAAAGTTATCGACAAATTGTTAATAACTCTCATATTATATGAACAGTTTGTTTTGCATTTTGTTGACTAAGCAGTAAAATAATGGCATATTTTTGTGAAGAGCACTCGATCTCAGGCACAGGAGATCAGAATTTTCTTCTCAACTTAACGTTGGTTTAGAGTATATTCAAAAACGCTTTGATGACAACAAATACTTAAATTATATTGAATTTAATTTAAATCTCATTTAAGTCTTCAGTAAATAATGTTTTCAATGAAATATTCAATTCAAATGAAACACAAATTTATTAATAGTTTTATTTATTTCTAGAAAATAAATTACATTCTGTTGCGAAATAAGCATTTAAGCCAATCAGGGGGTAAAATGAATATTATTTTACGATAAACTCCTTTTAGTTTAAGTAATTCACATGAATTTCACGACAGATTTTGTGCTAAACATGAATTAGATCTCAATTGAAATCCTAAGCATTTTTAAGTTTATGGATACTTAGCAATGTTTAGATCCTATCCCTTGTAGACTAACCCACGTTATCAGAGAATTGTATAATTTTTAAATAATCTCTTTTATGTCTACTGAGAGAGCTATACATAACAGACAGTAGACGCCTATAAAGTATAAAATTCATGAATTGAATCGCAAACTGAAATTGATTTCAAGTCCTATCAAACTATCAAACAATTTATTGAAAAGAAATATTTTATTTTTTAAATTCAAACATTTATTTAACTATTATTTCTGACTCCAGGACTGAATAATAAAATAAAATACAAATAAAAGCAATTCAAATGCCATTCAATAGAAAAAAAATTAATATACATTTTACATGGGATCGATATCTGGACTCAAATTGTATTTCATTTTATTACTTAAAAACAGATTCTTTTGATTTGAAGTTTAGGTTCACTTGAAATACAACTTTCCCTTTAATGTCATTACGATATATTGGAAAACGATTTCTTCATTCATTTGTTTGAATAAATTACTTGACATTCAATTAAATTGAGATTAAATTCATTATAAATTTACAAAATAATAGTATTATTACTGATTTCACAGCAATTCCGGGAATATTAATAGATTTTGATACTATTTGTTGACTTTTAAATGCAATAAAAACTCAGTTTTATTGGTATTTCACTATTGATTGTGTCGTTTGAGTTGATTTTATTTCAAATTTAATTGTATTTTGAATTTTCTATACAATTATCTGGTTTTTACAATAAAAAGTCATTTTTGAAAATATATTTAAAAACATAAAAACAATATATTTTTACTGAAATCTAAATAAAATTCATATATTTTTGAATTAAACTGAAAGTAACTTAAAAATTATGCAAAAATTATAATATATTTAAGAAATAAATTGATAAAAATTTGAGAAACTTTTAAAAATAAAAAAGACTTTATTGTCTTAACTTCTGGTGCTCTTATGGTTTGCTTTCATTTATTTGCCATCAGTTATGATATTAAATAACATTTTTGGAAAGATTATCGTTTGATGTCTTCAAATGTCTTTCAGTTTTTATTTTTATTATTATTTGACCAAATATTTCGTTGTTTGCAGAGTTTGTTCAATAATTTAAGCAAACTATAATAAAATGTTTATCAGGGTTTACATTGAAATATAGTTTAAGCCAAATAAAGCCCCTGATTTCTGGGTCGTATCAAATACAGTAGACATAAACAAAATATCAATATTTGCTATATTTTTAAAACATTTTTATTTCTTGATATCAAAAGATATTTGAGAAATGAGTTTTCAATAACTCATAAATTAAGCGGAAATTTCACACAACTGTTACAGAACTCTATGTCTTAAAGCTTAAGCCTTCATAACTATTTTGATAATTTGAAAAATGTTCAAGCACTGTCCAATAAAAGCACTTCCAATATCTACATTCAATTTAAACAAAAAGAAAAGAAAAGTTTTAAAAATAATGTTTTTGTTTTGTTTTATTGTACTTTTATTGGTATATTATATTTGTTAATTAGACCTAGTACAGTATAATAATAAATTACATTAAAAATATTAACATTCAAGTTTTGTTTAAATTAAACGACAAAATATAAGTTTAAAAGTTTTTAATATAAAAATCCATTAATTTGTAATAACAAACATCAAGTAAATAAAAATGTGAATGATAATTGTATTGGTTCATGTATCTAAGCAAGCAAACTTTACATCACTCCAAGAGTCCCTTTCTGTACTCCAATGTCATAAACAGTATTAAAAATGTTATTCAAACCCCCATTTGTTGATAAAAACTCAAAAGGTTTTGAGAAATATCTTTTATAATTACAACTAAAATGTAAAACTCATTCAAAAGTCTTATGATTTTTAAATAAATTAAAATGAATTCAAAAATAAAATTTGAAAATAAATTAAATGAAACTTTTTTAATGACATTTATTTCATCACTTCATAGGATGTTATGACTCTTTAAAACCAAACTTTAATATTCAGTAGTTTTGAAGAGTTGTTGAGAAGAACTGAATTCAAGAAAAATATAATAAATGAGAAAAATATCTCTTAATATAAAATAATTTATTATTTGTTTAACAAAAACTTTAGATTATATTTAAATATATGAAAAATAAAAAATTCATTTATTAGTCGATAAAATACTTTTTCAACACTTCATTCACAGCTATATTTCAAATCCCGAAATGAATAGCATTTTTATGAACTAAATATTTATAAGTCTTTTATTTGATAACAAAAAAAGAGGAGAAAATATACAAATAAATAATGAATTCATTTGTTATTCTCTATAAAAATACATTTTATTCAAAAAATTGAAAAATGAATTGAAAACATAGCAAAACATAGCAAAAGTTGAATACAAAACAAAATTAAATATATTTTTATTTTCAAATTTATTGTAAAATATATTCAGTGAATAATAAATACAATTTTTTCTTTGGATTCACTTCTTGTGCTCTAAAAATAGGTTTCGATCACAAGAGAAGTGTTGATAAAAGATTGAGATATGAGTTGTGATCACAGGAACAGCACATTTGTCTTTCGCCAGAAACTTGTGACCTAAAAGACCTATACTTTGGTTGACATAATACCAGTTATGAATCCCATCGGTATTTGCACTGAACCTCTAATTCACTCTCACTGTCAGTCTCTGACATATATTTAAAGTAATTTATGTTATAATACAAACGAATATAATATTTGATTGTTTAATCCAAAATTCAAATTCCCTTTTGTTTAACAACTATTTATTTTGCCATTAATTTTGTTTTGATAATCAAATTGAATGTCATTTTAGGAGAAAGTTATTATAAAAGTAACCCAAAAAATGTTACTTTCAGTGAAAATGAGTTTAATATTGTATAAAATTAATATTTTTTCTGTTGAAGTCTTGTTTTGCAAATATTAGTTCACTTTGTATTGAGTTTTTCAAATGAAATATAATTTTCTCTCTATTATTGCAAACATTAAACTCAGATATGGTTTCAATTTATTCAATGTTTTCCTATTATTTTCCCCTAAAATAAACATTTTAGTCAACAATGAAGACATACCCAGTAGTGATGACAAAGTAGGCCAGACATGTCATTGATGGGAACGGTAATGGACTTCTCTCTTGTAAATCTTTGTAGCAAATGATTGATCTCAAGTTAGGATAACAGCCTCTGATCCTCATATTTGCCAAAACAGGGTATTTGTGTTTATAATAACAAATCATGACCTAATTCGGGCACCTTGTGTAAACTACCCTGGTTGTTGTGATAAATACGATAAGTTGAGTTCAAATATCGTTTTCACGAAAGAATTTAATTAATTTTTTACATTCAAATCAAATGAAGTTTTATATCATTTCGTAATCAAATTGTTTGTAATCTTTTTGATTAAAAATTAGCTGAACTTCAAATAAAAAAAAACATTTTTTGTGGTCATAGTTAACAAGTATTTTGTGTTTAATAAACTGAAAGCAAATGAATTATTAATCAATAGTTTAATTGAAATTTATCTCAAAATTTAATTAATTTTGCAAAACATATAAGAAAAATGTTTGACAAAATGACTTCGATATTGAAATTCGTATCAAATATTTATTAAAATAAAATATTTCTATAAAAACATTTGAAATTTTATATTTCAAACTAAAAACAGATTTTCATATATTTTTCAGTATTTTATTTTTCAAATTCAAAAATCTTGAAACAAAATTGAATTTTCTTTTTCTGAAAAAATATTTGTTTTACTCTCGATATACCAAATATTGTAAACAGTTTGCTATATAACAAAGAGAGAGAGAGAGAGAGAGAGAGAGAGAGAGAGAGAGAGAGAGAGAGAG